>PVIR01023286.1:0-27219 GCA_004026965.1 Petromus typicus | reverse complement strand
ATTCCCCGGTAACCACATAACAATACTGGGTGTGGAGACCCACACCCAGAAGCAACCAGTACCACATACCACAGTGCCGGGCGTGGTGGCTCACGCCTGTAATCCCAGCACTCGGGAGGCAGAGGCAGGAGGATTGCTGTGATGTGAGTTGGAGGCTGAGCTCAGGGCCAGCCTGAACCACAAAGCGAGACCCTGTCTCCAAAAACCTAAAAAAAAAAAAAAAAAAAAGATTCAGGAAGCTCAAAGAACACCCAACAAGATCAATATCAATAGTAAGAAATTATTTCTTCCAAGCTTAGCCTGTAACTTCAACACAATCTCAATAAGAATCTGAGGATGTTATTTTGTGAATGTCAATAAAGCAATCCCAAAGTTTCTGTGAAGAGGCAAAAGACCTAGACAAGCAATGTAATACTGAAGAACAAAGTCAGAGGACTAACACTTCCCAATCTCAAGATTATCAAAAAGTTGTAATAGTCAAGACAATGATATATTAGAGAAATAACAAACAAATGAACACCATAGAAAGTCTAGAAATAAACCCACACAAATAGAGCAGGCTGGTCTTTGACAAAGGAGCAAAAATCAGTTCAGGGAGAAAAGAAACTCTTTCCAACAAATGATGTTGGAGCAATTAACACTCACATACAAAAATAAAAATTAAGCTGGGCATAGTAGCACATGCTTATCATCCTAGCATTTGGGAGGCTGATACAGGAGGGTCACTGTGAGTTTGAGGCTAGCCTGGGCCATATAGTAAGTTCAAGGCCAGTTTGAACTATGTAGCAAGACCCTGTCTCAAAAGACCAAAAATCATTTAATTAATTAACCTAGTAAATATCTTATACCATTCATGAACTTAATACAATAGGAATCGCATACTTTGTGTACAATGTGAACACATGAAACTTCTTGAAGACTATTTACATATGAAACTTCTTGATACAGTATTAGATAACCTTAGGTTTGGTGATAAACTTTAGGCATGAAGCATTTCAGCTTTTATGAACACAAAAATAAAGAAAAATTTGATGTTAGACCATTTTTAAAAATCAAACCCTTCTCTGCAGAAGTTACTATTAAGAGCATTTAAAATAGAAGCCAGAAATAGAAAAAAGATTTGCAATTGACATATCTAATGAAGGACCTGCACCCAAAATATAATTTACTTCCAAAACTCAATAATAAGCAAATGACCCAATTTAAAAATGAAAAATATCTAAAGATACACAGATGGCAAGTAAGCATTTGAAAAGACATTCATTATGTGTCATTAGGGAACTGCAAATTAAAAATTGAAATACCCTTCACAATTCGTAGAACAGCTACAATCCAAAACATGTTTCAGTTAAATGAGAGGAATAAGTTACCTTCAACTCAAAATAATCCTTCACCAAAGTGAACTACCTGGGGTGGCAGATGGAAAGCATGCTAACTATTGCACAATGTGGTAACTATACTTTATAAAATAAAGGATATACTTTATAAATAAAATGTACTTCAATTGGTAAATTTCTGGAAAAGTAGATTTCTATCATAAAAACAAAATAATAATAAGTATGTCATGAGATGGAAATGTGAACTGGCCAACTAATTTGATTGTTCCACAGTGCACAGAGATACTGAAACATCACTGTGTACCTTATAACTGTATAAATCAATATCTGTCAGTTTAAAATGTAAGATAGAAAACACCAAATACTAGTGAGAACGTGGAACAAGAACTCTCATTTAATCGTTGGCAACAATACAAAAACAATATGTTTATTCTGGAAGCCAGTTTGGTATTTTCTTACAAAACTAAACATAGTTTTACCATGCAACTCTGCAATAATTCTCTTTAGTTTAGAATTCTCAGTTCTCCAATTGAGTTGAAAACTTGTTCTGGTAAAAACCTATGCTTGAATGTCTATAAATGCTTTTATTTATAATTTCCCCAAACTGAAAGAAACTAAAAAAAGCGTTCTTCAGAGAGTGGATGAATAAATACACGTCCAGATGATGGAAAGTTATTCAATGATTTTAAACACTGAGCTCTCATAAGTGAAATAAATAGGTCACAGATGTGTAAATACTGCATCTTTTCTCTGATATGAGAAACTAAAAATGTAAATGAGTTCTAAATTGTATGATACATATTGTAAAATATAAACTATTCAAAGAAAAATGGGGTAGGGGTAAGTAATGAGGGGAACGAAAAAATTGTGATGGTAATAAAAAAATATAAACAAAGCTTATGTATTAGGGGATGGGGTGGTAGGGAGTGGGCAGGGGAATGGGAAAAAATGACAGTTAAGTCATGTCATACACTGGTACAAATTGTCAATGTTGAGTGTGATCATGAGATATATATATATATATATATATATATATATATATATATATATATGTAATGTACCTATTTCACACTTCACACACACACAAAAAACCATTGAGCTTTCAATCTACAAAATGACACAGTGAAATCTGATATATGTTCTAATCATTTACTGTGTAATTTTGACTTTATGTTGTTTTGGAGAAGTCAATGTTGACAGTATAGATTGATAGTTGCAGGGATCAGAGGAGGAAAGAAGAAATATAATCATGTGGATCAGAAGTGGCTTTCAGGACACAAAATTTTTCTGAATGATACTATAATGTTGATATATGCTCTTATGCATTCCACCGAATGTATAGAACTGCACAACGCAAAGAGAACTTTAGGACTTCAGTTAATAGTAATATGCCACTATTGACTCATTAATAATAGCAGTTATTACACACTAGTGCAAGATGTTAACAAGGAATACTGTATACAATATGTATGATAACTTTGTATTGTTTTCTAAATTGCTCAACAAATCTAATGCCCTACTAAAAAACTAAATCTGTTAAGCTTTTCAAATATCAAAAAGTTTAAAAATTCAAGAACATCAACTATATGTATATTTTTTTCCCCAAAAAAACCTGCCTCCCTCCAAGTTCTTATTCATCCTTCCACAAACTACCTGAAATTCTGCACTCTTGTCTGGAAAATGACTATCCAGCCTAATTCATGCCAGAATTCTGTCATGAGGATGGGCTCTCCTTCAGTTCCACAACTCAGAAGTTGTCTACTTGTTCTCTATAACTTTTGTTTAAGATGTAGAGTCCTAGATCCTAGGCCCAGGGATTCTGATCTACTCAGACAGGAGAACTTGCATTCTTCTAAGATCCCTGGTCAGGTGAGCCTGAGGCCCTGAGAGGACTGTTGCACTATGATAGTGAGGTGTTCTCTTACAGAGAGAAGCTGCCTTTGTGTTGGTTTCGAGCAGAGCATTTTGAAGGTCCATTGCTGTGTCCTCCCTCTGGAAGACCAGATCACTCTGCTTCCTGAGCCAAATCAGCAATGCTTGCTTCTCAGAAACTAACTTCGTACTTCTTCCTCTGATGCCCTCGCTATACTCCCATTCTGCTTTTTACTGGACCCATACAGATGACACCATTTACTGGATGATGGATTGGTCATACTAAGTAGTGCCAGGCAGAGCTGGCACTAAACTTTTATTCTTTCATTCATTCCACAGATATTTACCAAATATCTACTATGGATTTGGCTCTACAAGCAGGTCCTTGGAAGATACAAAGAAGAGGATGTACTTCTTGCCCCTTTATGGAATTTAATCTAGTGCATAAAGCAGACAATAGAACACTAAAGTATAAGGAGTGTCTGGCAGCGAGCATGTAAAACATGGCAGAAATGTGTATAAATACATTAATTCTGGGAGGCAGATGTTCTAGAGCAAAACAGTGGCAGGTGGTGAACAACAGCAACGCCAAAGGCAAGGAAGCTTGCTGGCAGGTGGTGTGAGGAGCCAGGACAGAGAGCGGCATACAGAAGGCCAGCGGGAGAAAGCAAGGGGCTGTCCTGGAAGCAGAACAGAGAAGAGCACCAGGGAGTCAGGCAGCTGGGTGTGAATGTGAACAGGCATAGAGATCACTGGCACCCAAGGGGCACAGCAGCTGCGACACAACCCCTCATGGTCCAGGGACAACGAGAAAGGGACGTTAGTCTCCAGGAGAAACAGGGCCTGAGTGACCCAAGGTAAACCTCTTGGCCCCAGTATCCATTTCAGAAAATCAAGCTAAGGCCAACGCAAAGTCCAGTCTCCAAGAACAAGGGCAGAGCAAGCCTCACGGTCTCAGGGATGACAGAAGGCTCAGCAGGACCTGTTCTGAAGCTCCTGACACCATTCTGGACAGACACTGCCTGGGTCCTACAGCCTGTGCCTGGCTGAGTCTACAGATGAACAGCACATAGCACAGCTGTGCAGATGGCAGGCTGAGGTGGGGAGGCTGCAGGTCCCAGCCCTGCTGCGCCTGGGCTCTCTGGAGGAGTTTAAAAGAGAATGCCAAGGCCCAGTAGGTACTGATGGAGCTTATCTGAGATAGGGCCTGGGCATCTGTATTTTTAAATTTATTTTTCTTAATTTATTACTAAATAAGGTCAATTATCATCTCTGCAGTTGGAAATTGAAGAGGTATTTTTTCAAGACCACCACAGTTGACAAAGGATGATTTTCTAATTTCATGATTTCTTCTACACTTATTGGTTCTTATTCCACCATTCTCTTTACTTTTTTATTTATTTGTATCAATATCAACTCATGTATTCATTTGATACAATCCTTTTATAATCCTTTTCTGTCATTATATATTTTGGTGATCATCTCCAGTGAAAGCCTCTACGAGCTAGCTCTTAGCTCCTTTTGACATGTCCTCATAATTTTTTCTTTACTTTATAGACAAAAGACTCCAACACTTTTTAAAAATTTTTCCTCTACATACCTTGGCATCAGCCACTTCTCCAAGGATTTCATGTTCCTTTTGGTAGAAGATAGTTTCTAGAAACCAGAGTCTGGTGCTCAGTGTACTGAGGGATCCTGGCATGTAATCGCTTCGAGGCTCTCTTAACATTCAAATTAGAAAATTCCTCTCCCAAACACACACACACAATGCATGCATGCACACAGGAACCTCCTCTAATTTCTATTCTATTCTTTATTCTCCCTTCAAGGTTCTTGATAGTCTTTCCTATCTCCATGTTTGTAAATCTTTGTTCCAATGGTGTGGTAGGAAGATGGGGAACCTGGCTTCTGTCATTATCAGTCTATTTCCTATTCACCCCATCCAACCTCATAAACAACTCTTCACCCTTATGGCCACCTTCTTGGCTTCTATGTCTCCGCAGGCACTGGCTCTGACATTTGTGTCTAGCTAAACCATTGTTTCCAGTAAAAAAGAGAAGGGTTTCCCTGGTGGTCTAATGGTTAGGATCCAATAAAAGAATGAAGGAATGGGAAGATGAGCCCTGGAGAGTTTTCAGAAATTCCCTCGGTATCTCCAATGAGCAGCTGTGTTAGAGAAGCACTGCAGAAAGGAGCAGGTGAGATAGTAAATGCTGATAAGAATATCTTACATTTGAGAGAGATTTAGGGCTTATGAAGCTCTTTTACATATATTTACATATTATCTTATTGAATTTTTGTAAGCATCTCTAAAGTTAAAAAAAAGTATAGTCGGGAAGGAACACAGGCATTAAGAAGAATATCCCTGAAATCTACCTAGGAGAGAGTCAGGTCTTGAGGTCAGATCTAGATCTTAGCCTAGGATGTTTTCTGTTTGTCCTAACCCACATTTTCTTTCAATTAGATATGTGAGGCATATGTAATGAGAGATGGTCTATTTTATCTGACAATACAAAGCCATTCCTGCTCTTTCTGATTGTATTCTCTCTAGTTCAACTTGATTGTTCGTATTGTTATATTTGAAATAAGTTTATAGTGGATAGCTGTGAATAATGTTTATAACCCACTGCATTAATTTCTGTCTTTTAATTTGTGTGCTTAGAATATTCCCATATGATATAAGCATTGCTGTATTGGAGCCTAACTACCATCTGTATAATCTGTTCTTGTATGATGTATGGGAATTGTTTCATTAATTATTTCAGGACTAAAATATTTGCAGATGTTTTTGTAATTTTAAGAGGGAAGGAATCTTATTTTGTATCACTGAAGTTCCTAGGAGAAACAGAGACAAACGCATAGAGTGGAAATACATGTGTTTTATGTATAATTTATTCCAGCTCCACACCTGTGTGGGTGGGCCTCTGAAACCCACAGAACCAGCCAGGGTGCTGGAAACTAGGGCAGTGGTTGGGGCTGCAATGGTGAGGCAGACCTTCTTCTCTACGACACTGAACAAGGGCTACTAAGGCATTTAGCTGACTGAACAAGTCCCATTCGCAGCACTGAGGGTAAGGACAACTATTGTACCTATTACCCACATCTACAAAGTACTTTCTTGGCAGCACCCAGATTATTGTTGGATTAAATAAGTAGGTACTCCTAGTCAAGTTAACATGGAAAGCTAACCACCACACATTCCATCCCATTTTTACCTGTTTAGATAAGTGTGAAGGCTTTTGTAAGAGGTGTGATCATCTCCTGGTTGGTTGTCTTCTGTTCAGTGAGAAGAGTGAAAAGTATTGAGTCACAGGAGGCTTTGATAGGGTCACACATCGATGTCCCATCACCTGAGTTAGCAGAAGTATTTAAAACCTAAACTATAACGTGCATCTGGTGGTGATACAGAATCCTAATCCTGCACTGGACATTGTCACAGTGTTTGACCTTACTGCTGGTCTACATACAAGCAGTGTTTTAAGACACTTGTCTTCGACGAAAACTGCTCTTCAATCTGAGCTCTCCCAGGCAGTCAAGGGGTGGCTGTGACGGCTTTTTAAAGTACCCTGGCTGTGACTTGAGTCCTGAGTAGACTTTAACAGTGTGGTGAAGTAGCACAAGCTTCATAAGGTAGCTAGGCCACAGAGGGTCCACCCACATGCAAGGATTAGTATATTTCCCTTGAGAGTTAACCACAGGATGTGTTATTAGAAAGAGACTGGTACCTGCCCTTGCTCTCTTCAACTTTTCCTCTACAGGGGAAGCAGCACAAGGTGCCCACGGGAGCCAAGAACATCCTACCTCTGTACTTTTGAATTTCCAGAACTGCAAGCTAAATAACCTTCATTTCTTTATAAATTATACAGTCTCAGATAGTCTGTTATAGTGACAGAAAATGGACTAACACATAAAGGCAGCATGATTTTTTTATCCTAATAACTTCGTCAGTTTGCTGTGAAATTTCAGAGACTTGTAAGTATGTGGTGAATTAATGGGACCTTAGAGGAATAACTTACCGATATTTGAAAATACTAGTGACTAATAGCCTCTTTTTAAGAAGAATTTGCCTCCAAATTTAAGCTGCAAAGTCACTGGGATAAGCATGTGTGTTTTATTTTAGCAGTTGTGTTATGACTCACATGTGCATTGTTTGCTCATAATCCAAAAACAACAAAGAGGGAAATCTCAAGAACAAAAAACATCATTTTCTCAAAGTTAATCTTTTCCTTAGGGGACATGAGAGCGTTAGAGAATTTAAGAAAAAATGACCAAGTGCAAAATACATATGACAGTCAAAGAAGATTCAGAAGGCCATGTGCATGAAAGAACACGCAGGGTGCATGGGCCAGAAGATGTGCTTAGGGTCCGAGGGAACAGGAGAGCTAAAGGGCAGATCTGTAAGCAACAAGGACAGGCATTGATTGGGCAGAAAATATGAAGCCATTCTCAGAGGAAGGCTAAACAGCATAGAAAAATGACGGGAGGAAGAGTGTGGTCGAGTGAAGGGCTGTGAAATGGCAGGTGACGGCAGTCAAAGGACACACAAGTCTTGTGGCTCTGGAGACAGCCCAGCCCCCACAGAGAAGGAACCTGCCTTGTGTTCACTGGTGTCTGATCTCACCGCACCGGTTTCTCCATTGCACTTCCTGAGCCTCAGTGTTGTCTGCAATGATGCATTCTTCAACAGATTAAAATAATATGTTCCAGGCCAAAGATTTAGCTCAGAGATTCCGGAGTCTGCCTTGCAATCAAAAGATCCCAAATTCAATCCAGGTAACCACATACAATAATGCCAGGCGTGATGACTCACACCTACCAGCAATCAGAACCTCATACCACAATGCAGGGTATGGTGGCTCATGCTTGTAAATCCCAGCATTTGGGAGGCAGAGGCAGGAGGATTGCTACGACTTTGAGGAGCTCAGGGCCAGCCTGAACCACAAAGTAAGACCCTGTCTCAAAATAAAAAAATTAAAAAATAAAAAGATAATCTATTCCTCCCAGGCTTTTAACAAGACTACAAATGGCCCATGGAGGAGAAACACACAGCATCTTTGAAATATGGTGTGTTTTTACCATCAGCACATCTCAGTTCTAACTAGATACACTTCAAGGGCTTGAATGCTGCGTGTGACTCTCCCACTGGACCAAGGGGCTGATTCGGGAGGGTGGCTATAAGGATGCGTCCTTGGAAAGGAAAAACATTCATTTTAGTTACAAAAGGCCAGAGTGGTTTGCACAAAGCTTGGGGTGATTTTTCAATGGCTCATTATACTACGTTCAATTATTAATAAGTTGTCCTCTACTTACAGAGCAAGCCTAGGTCTCTGTCACACTGGGAAAATGGAAAGATGAAATGTAAGAAGTAAGAAGGTAACAAGCGTCAAAGACACTCCTTAAAAGAGTGATGGCTAATTGTCTAAAGTCTCCGCTGTCCCGAGTCACATACCCAGACAGGGACCCACCCCCTGGCCTGGGATGTGTAAGTTGAGTTATCAACATTTTCTCTGCTCTTTACCCAGGAATCAAGATCCTGGGGGGGGAGGGGGGAGTGGCCTCAACAGCTCTCTCACACAGCCCCTCAAGAGAGTCACATCAAGAGGGAAGAACTGTAGTGATTCCCCAAAATGTTACAGCAATGTTACATTTACTGAAGGTAATAATGTTGCGGGTTCTTCTAGGAGAAATTCTATTTTTAGCGATGACACATGAAGAGGTTAAGGGTAAAAGACCATAATGTAATTAACCTGCAAATGGCTTGTGAAATTTTGTTTTTAAATATTATGTGTATGTCACTGTGTAAATAGATAAAAATGATAAATAGGTTAACATGTTCACAGTTGATAGAAGATGTGGATGTTTTTTGTATTAGTCTTATTTTTGCAATTTTTCATGAAATTTGAAATGTTTCCAAATTAAGGTCAAATAAATTAAACCTGACTTTGAGTGTTGCCTCTAGAGGTTCTGGCTAAATGGGTGTGGGGCTATTAAAAGCCCCCAAGTGACTCCAAACTGGAATTAGCAGCCCCAAGACTGAGAGCCACCCAGTCCCTGTCCATGGTCTGGGGCTCAGATGGTCTTTGGGCAAGAAGATCAGGGTCCTCTGAGGACCGGGAGCCTTCAGAAGTGTATGTCCCCTGTGGAGATTGACCCTGCACTGGAGTGTGCCAGGCATCTGCCAAGTTCATCACCCTCCACCCCCTTCAGAGACACACTGTGACTGCTGCCACTTTAACTTCCCAACTGTCTGGGCCACTTTCATTGGAGGTAGCCTGTTTGCTGGAAAGCAGGACCAGAGGTCACCAGGCTGAGTGATTACTCAATGCTGGCACGCCCTTTTGTACCAGCTGAGGGAGGTTTGGGGGAGGGCAGAGGGACCTGCCTTCTCTTCCTGAAGAGCAGTTGGGGGCGGGACAGAGGGAGGGAGAGAGGGCTGAGCGCAGGTGGTGGCTGAAGCGGGAGCCCCAAAGGGACCCCTGCTCTAACTGCCTGCTTTAGCTACGAACTGACTTGTCCCTTTTCTGCTTTCAATTAGCAGAAATGCAGCTTTGTCTAGTCTACCCATCGCTTCCCTTCTCCTGTCCCTTGAGACCAGTGACTCGCATTTGTGAGGCAATGAGGGCAGCCTGGGCTCTAACACCCAAATTTCCCTCCGAGAACCATTAGAAGCCCTGAGTGCGGCTCGCCTGGAGTTCACTGACATCTTGTCATCTGAGCAGACTGGGGCTGACACAGTCCCCGAAGAGTATCAGGTCTTTGCTGGCCATGTGTCTGTGTCATTTCAGTGCTTTGTTTGTAAGATGTGCTTTTTCTACCTAAGCAGATGCCACGGTCTTGTTTTCACAGTACAGAATCTCCTTGCTCCAGAACCTGGCCTCAGGTCAGGCCCTATTTCTATCTCCTCTCTGCAAGCACTTCCCCTCAACAGATCAGGTACCCTGTACCTGATTAGACTGGAGTCCAGGCAAACACAGGAGAGGAGGTCTTTGTGTAGGCTTGGGGAGAAGGAGGCTGACGGAGGTTGAAGAAGAGAGGAGCGGGAGGTCAGGTCAGATGCAGGGCGGGAGGAACTGCAGGAGTGCAAGGGTGTGAACCATCCCCAAGGGACAAAACATAGGGTCATTACCAAAGGAGAGCACACCACAGTGCAGGATGGGTGAGGAAAGCAAAGACAGCCCAAGACCAGAGACTCGCACAAGACTGGAGAATTGAGCATGGAAATTGGAGCAATCTGTTGGACAAGGGCTGGGAAAGGAACAGGGGTGGAGTGCGAATTCTTGGGGGAGGAGGCAGTAGTCTCAGATTTTTCTCAGAGAAAGTCATATTTGTCAGGGGTGCAGGTAGAAAGCAAGAGTTATCTGTCGTAGAAGTTTGACTTGACCAAGAACTAGACCAGCCCCATGGCAAGGTAGGTGGGTCTGCATATGCATTTAAGAGCTTTCCCTTTTTACCCATAAAATGACTTTTAAGAGCAGCAGAGTTCGGAGCTCTTTGCTGATGAAACATCTTCTTTTACTCTCCTCCAGCTTCCACTAAACTCAGGCACTCTGAGGTTTGGGGGGAAGAGGGCAGAAGAGCTGACCAAGGCCGCTAATGTGTCCCTGTGCAATACTCATTGCAGCCCAGGGATATGGACTTTCAGCAGGAGGCTTGGGAGCCTGGGTCTTCCCAGTGACTAGATCTGGCACTCACAGAAGCTCAGTTGCTGTACTGTTGGCCTTGCACAACCTGTAGGATGATGGAACTCTTCCCCAGTCCAGGGAGTCCAGGGTTACTCCAAAGCAGGACTTTGAAGGCCTTCCTATGTTTTTCCTCTTTTTTGACCTTGACTTTGCATTGGACATGCATTCTAAAGTTCTCTTAACTCACAGTTTGCCCACTGTTTCCATTTTGGGTCCGTGGTTGTACTTTCTATTGTTTTTACTTCTTAAAAGGCTAGTCAGACTCAATCCATATTCCTGGCCCATCACCATAGCAATCGTGTTGTGAATGAAATCAGCTCTTAGGCAGGGAGCAGAGAAGCTTCAAGAGATCAGCATCCTCCTGCCTACAGAAATTGGGATACAGCAGGCTCAGAAGTGACGCTAGGGAAGGTTTCTGTGTGATCAGTTGGCCTTCTGTGTCCATGGGCTCTACAAACAACTGTGGACGAAAAATACTCTTTAAAAAAAAAACTGTCAGAGTTTTGTGTGGTGCCACACCTGGACTCGCAGAACTATGGGAGGCAGGAGAGGCACAGTCTAGCTTGGGCAACTTAGAGACTTAGGAAGATCTTGTTTCAAAATAAAAATATAAAAATATAAAAAATGAGTGGTGATATAGCTCAGTGTAAATGGGTTCAATCCCCATTATTGCAAAAAAAAAAAAACACAACAAAAAGCTGTGGCTACACTGAACACAAATTATCTTTCTTTTTGTCATCATTCTCTAAACAATACAATATAAAAACTACACAGCACTTGTACTGTATTGGTACTGAAAATCATCTAGAGATGGTGAGATGATTTAAAATATATGGGAGGACATTTTATGCAAATACTATACTATGGTAATTTGTGAAATACTATACTATGGCAATTTGTGAATGTTGGTATCCTTAGGGAAGACCTGGAACCATCCCTGCAAATGGATGAGAGGGAACTGGGCCCAGTGGTAGGTGGTGGGTAGGCAGCAGGGAAGTCTTGCCAGTACCAAACCCTTGTCCAAGCCTGGAATCCTAGTTCTTGAGATACAGAGTCTAATCACTTCATGCAGCTGCACATTTAAAAGTGGAGGAGGTGACTGAACCACTCTCTTCCTTTCATTCCATTGCAAGCACAGCACCACCGTGGTGATTGTCCATGTGTAAGCAGAAGATCTCTTGATAGCACAAGTGGCAGATCCTTAGTTCCAACACCAGTGAGAAATGCAATGGGGCCCCAGGCTCAGGGGTGTCTGAGCACAGCGAGGCATCTGATGTTAGGGGTGTCTGCCCCTTTCAATATGGAAGCCTGAGTTGTGTGAGTCCTCAGGGAAGTTTCTCTTCCTCCAACTCCTGGAGCCCTCTAGCCAATGTACCAGCTCCAAGCACATCCATAACCACTGAAAATTTCTCCACCCAGCTGCAGCTTCTCCCACAACCGAAGTCACTCTTCCTCTTCCTCTTCCTCCTCCTTTTTCCCTTTTCCCTTCTGCGTGTTCCTGCTGCCATTTTTCAGTGACCTTCAATAAATGGACCAACTCTCTACTTACTCCGAAGTGTATGCTTAGCAGTTCCTTACTTGATGTGCACAGAAGCTGGACTACTTTTTGCTCATTCAACTGTAACAAGTCTTTATGAAAGGAAGATATAACTTACCTCTTCTCCCCCACCATCCACAGTGTATAGAAAAGCACTGAGTCTCTTACAAGAACTTCCTCAAAATAACAAATACTTGTGAAGTTGTGTCACCCAAACTTTGGTGCATCTCTGATGAGTTTTAGAGTTCTGTGGGAGAATAGCAGAGCAAGGGAGACCAGTTCCTAGCTGTCCACAGCTTGTCAAGGGTGGGAAGAGAAGCCACAAAATACTTTTCTCCCCTTGTTCTGAGATTAGTATTGAATAGTTGTAGTGTCATGCATTTGAAGACAGTGTATAGAAAACGTCCCCTCTTGGTACCATTTTTCCAAATCATTTATGACCAATTTCAATTTCTTTTGATGTATACCTTTTCCCCTCTGGGCAATACTGTAGAATGTTCTTCCAGCTTTTGCAATCCTGGTAATCACACAAAGTGTTGGACTTGTCCTTGGTATGGGGGTGCGAGGGGCTTCCAACTTCCTCAGGACACTTGTCTCTTGTACTCACACCTTAGGGCCACCTAAATGTCTAGTTAGTGCAAGATCAATCAGACCAATGATTGTCTCTGCTCTCTGCAGTGGAATAGAGTATTGAAAGCAGGGTCGCCTCAAAAGACTGGGGAAGGTGGACAAGGAGGAGTGTTAATAAACTTTCTTTCCTTCCATTATTTCCCCAGGTGCTGAGACCTGCCCAGGGTTTTGTTTTGTTTCTCCCATGATTGATTTTTTTCCTTAGCTGTCTTGCTGAGAGAGAATCCCATGTGGAAGGAGTTGAGGTTCCTTGCCTAATTTTCTCCTCACTAGCTGAACTGTCCCGTTGGGGCAAATCTCACTGGGATAATAGAGTCACCGGTGTTGAACTTCCTCTCCTCTGATTCTATTCTGATGAACTGGAGTCACTGGTGATGAAGGGACTTATTTTCCAAACATAAAAACCTAAGCAGTCAGTCCCCAACCCAGAGGGAGTGGGAGAGTGAAATTACAACCTGCAGGCAGTTTGCATCTTTCCCCAACAGCAAGCACACACTGTGTTATGAATAATAAAACCACAACTATGTAACTTGCTTTCTCTTAGGAGCACAGAGCAGTTTGCTGACATGATCTTATCAATCCTTACAATATTTATATAAGGCTGGCACAAGGCTGGACAGTTCCCTGTGGACCCCTCCAGCCCCCATCTGCAGTGTGGTTTGCTTCCCTTTGGCCCTTGCCGCTCCACAGCAACCGGCCTGTAAGCCCTCGCCGAGTCTCCGCTTCATGTTGGCTTTATAAAATATACACTATCTGGATGAGGATAATTAAGAATATTAAAATATCTTGCTTTACCAACTGAGAGAAGAAACCAAATGTGTCCCAGGGAGTATCTCAGAGAGAGTGAGTATGTTACAGACATGAAATGCACCTCAGCCATCTGCTCCTGCTCTTATTCTATTCTGCACCACAGAGACCCCAGCATCCATGTGCCAGGCAGAATCCAGCTGGAAGCATTCAATCTATTACTGTCTCCAACATCAGGGGGCTTATCTCTGGCACAACTCAGCAGCAGGGGCCCCGGCAGATCTGCAACAAAGAAACATCACTTTCCATCAGGCTTGGTCCCGAGCTCTGCACCTCTTGGATTTCTAGGTTCCTCTTTGTCCACATTCTCACTTCCTCCTCTCCTTTCTCAGGGCCCTTTTCTTCCTGCCTCTTCGTACATTGGCTGATCTTCAACCTCTGCTGAGCCTTCCCTTCTCCACTCTTCATCAACAATTTCCACCTGTTTCTCTTTGTTGCCTTTCTTGTGTAAAGGAATAGGAAATCTTTTAGAAAAGATGGTGCAGTTTCCACTTAGGCTTCTGGCTGAGCAATCCATACTGGCCTTTGCCAGTCTCTCTCTTTTTCGAACGTATTAGAAACCACCGATGAGTGGTGGGTGTAAAGCACGAGTCTCTGAACATCTGATAGAGAAGTACTTCCATCATCTCAGTGGCTCTGGGCAAGCTGGGTGTGAGTGGTGTTTGACCGTAATCTTCCTGTATTTTAGACATAAAAATGTGGTTATAGCTTAGGGCAAATCCTTTCCTGGTTGCTCAACATTTCTGGATGTGGTGTATGGTTTTGTTTGCTTGTGTCTATACTTGTGATGAGTACATAATTTTAAATCAAAAAAATAAAGCACAAGTCCTCAAATAGTTTTTAATCTCTGTGATATTAACTTAGTAATTGATATTTTAGGGTTCTGATATAAGGTAAAATATGTGTTGTTTAGCTTTCTGGTATGGCTCGTTTTGATTAATGCGATGGTTTGTTCCAACTATTTTTCTGCAAATGTCAAGATTTCATTCTTATTTATGACTGAATACTATATTTTCTTTATTCTTTTAAAATGATATTTGGTTATTTTCACTTATTGTATCATGATATCTCTAGTTGGTTGTTTTAAAAAGAGACATCTTTTTTTTTTTTTTTAGCTAATATACTAGTTACTTGTCTCATCCAATCACAGGCACTAATGGGGAAGTTTCAGAAAGCAGAGGCCTCACTCCTGTCTGAGTCACTCTAACCCAGCCATAACACAGGATAGGGCTCACAACATGTATTGAAAGGATGAGTGAGTAAGCCAGCTGAGTTGTGACACATGGCTCTAGAAGACTCCTCTAGAACCCAAAGCTCCAGGGCATGTTGCTCCCCGTGGAGCAAAGGGAGGTTTTGATGCCTGCAACAGTGGAAGACCAGACAGAGTAAGTCGTTGTGGTTTTGTCCAGATGTCTCCACCCATATACCATCCAAACCACACCATTTCTGTTCAGTGTACTGTGTATTTAACTTCTGCTATGTGCCAAACACTATGCTAAATTCCAGGGACACCAAGATATCTGTCTGCTCTGAAGTAACCCATCCTGTTAACAAGAGAAGGAATATTTTCTTAAACTAAAGCATTATACAACCCATGTATGAAATTTCCAATTAAATTATAAGTGAACCAGTGTTTTCTTTTAAAAGTCTGTCTGATGAGCCCATTTGTGTAGATTATCCTTCCGGATATGTCTGCATTTCCTGAATCTTCCTAGAAGAGCACATAAACAAATACCATCCTTTTGGGAGGTGTCTGGAGGGCATGCTGGTTAAGCTAAATCACTTTTTCTTCTCCCCTTTTTATCTTTGTCCTTTTTGTGTCTCAGCATTGTGTCTCCAGAACTGCACATGGAATCTGTGATGAGCACGGTCACCAGGCACCAGTGATCTCTCCCACTCTGTCACAGAGGAGTTTGCATCCATGAAGACTGGCTGGTTTTACTTCATGATTCTATTGCTGCTTTAAGGAAAGGCCTCCTCTCTAGTAGAGTCCTGGAGAAGCACTTGGCGATAATCATGCATCTGGAGGGGCCCATTTCTTTAAAAGCCTTCAGACTGATGAACCCAAGCTCTGTGTTCTACTTCCTCCCTCCTATCAGGGGGTCTCAGCAGGACAAGGCCTTGCTCAACTTGGAAATGCAGAATCTTGGATTAGAATAAGACCTAAGACAGCTGAAGTCTTATCTCATGATGGGACTCTCCCCTGAGATTCCTGAAAAATGATCATAGAGTTTATGTTCTAAGAGATAGCAAAAAAACCTCTGTGTTTCTGGAGAATGTTATTTCCAACCAGTACTGAGAACTTTGTTAAAGGTTTATTGAAGAGTTTCTAAGAGAAAGATGTAGTAGCCACTTTTCCCATTGCTGGGACAAAATAATCAAGCTCAGCAACTCATAGGAAGAGAGGTTTATTTTGGCTCCATGGATCCAGTCTGTGGTTGACTGGCTCCAAGGCAGAGACAGCACAGTGGAAGGGTCTGGTGGAGGAGAGCTGCTCAACCCATGGCCCCCAGGAAACAGAGCAAGAAGGAAAAAGCGGGGGACAAATATATATCTTTCCAGATCTTAGCTCCAGTGACCAGGCACTGCCTCCTAATAACAGCACAACCACTGATGGGCAGTACATTCAATCACTTTCCAAAAGCTCCACCCAAGAAAACATGACACTTCGAGGGACATTTCAGATCTAAACCATGCTGAGGAGACACCTCCTCTCTCTTCACTTTCTCCCCTCCAGACTGAACACTGGCAGAGCCTCCACCATTTTCCATCTGGCATGGTTGCTGAAGGTTTCAGTATCGAAATCCTCTTTCCCAGATACACGATTGTATGTCAGGACATGCTCTGATCAGAACATTTTGAAGCGAACATTACTCTTCTGTTATCATGGACTGGCACACAGTGTTACTCCTGTGGCGGGAGCATGGCTAGTTCCCTCCAAAACTCATGTTGAACTGTGACTGCCATTGTGGTGGGTCGTGGTGCCAGAAGGCCGGACCTGAGAGGTGCTTGTGTTCAGAGGGTCTCGTGCCTTTTTCTTTTCAGATAAGGTCTTGCTTTGTAGTTCAGGCTGGCCCTGAACTCACTATATAACCCAGGCTTCCCTGGAACTCACAGCTTTGCCTCTGCCTCTGCCTCTGCCTCCTGAGTGCTGGGGTTACAGGTGTAAGCCACCACACCTAGCACTGTGGTATGTGGTACTAATTGCTGATGGGCATGAGGCACCATGTCTTCCATTGTGGTATGTGGTACTGGGGATTGAACTTGGGACTTTGTGCTTGCCAGGCAGATGCCAAAACCACTGAGCTAAATCTTCAGCCTTCATGCCTTCCTCTTATGGGGGGAAGCTCCCCATATTAGAGATTGAACAGAGAACCTCCACTCCAAGCCACATTCCAGCCTTTTACTTAAGACAGGATCTCACTAAGTTTCCTCGGCAGAACTTGAACTTTATATCTTCCTGCCTCAGCCTTTCAGAGTACTGGGATTAGTGAATGAGTTCTTGTTCTTTTGAATCTAGAAAAATTACTAAGAGAGGGGATTGTTATAAAACAAGTCCACCTCCCATGCTTTTTGTGTGTGTGTGTATGTGTGTGTGTGTGTGTGCCCTCTTCCCTCCGTGAGGTGAAATAGCAAGAAAGTCTCACCAGAAAACCAATCAGACTGCTGCTATTATTCATTATTTAGGCTCTGTATTCTTACTTAATGGAGCCAACAATTATACTAACTTTTTAAAGCAAACATGTCACCATATTGGTTCACATAAGTCTTTTGCAAAACAAAATCTCCTGATGTTTTGGAAATAGGAATTGCAATCAAACAACATCTCCCTTGCTATACTACTGTGCAATCAATTTATGGACAAATATACATTAGCACAAGATCAGCTATATTGACATAGGTATTGTTTTCTTCAGATTAGTCCCAACCTAGTTTGCCGTTTGTCCCTCTAATCAAAGCCAGGCCTCTCTCACTTTGCTTACCAAATGGAATGTGAAGTGCTTGAACTGAGACACCTCTACTTCTTTTTATTCTACTAAGTGCTGAGCAAGGAATGTGGGAGAAGCCTATTCCCAACTAATGTTTGTTGAATGAATGAAGGAGTACACTATACAAGGTTTACCAGCAATAACTGTTTGTCAAAGCAATTCAAGGTTGCCATTTAGCAATATACTGTTTGTATGCTTTTACATTCTATCCATTGAGATTTTGTCATACAAAGACCGTAGATTTATTTTAATCGAGGAAAATTTCAGTACATTCAGAAGAACATTGAGTAATTTTCTCCATTTGAGAAAGGGGTCGGGTGATGGTACTTGTCAAAATAATTTAGTTCCTAGAACTACTGTCAAAGCACACCAGGATGAAAGTGTTATCTTTCCAATATGCTGACATAAAAAGACGTTGAGAAAAGCAGATAGAGTATAATCATAGCCCATGGCACTGCAGTTTATATGTGATCGGTACAGTTAAAGCTGTGGCTTTGAGTATTTTCCTTCAAGGACATGGGGACCAGGAAAGAGATGGGAAATGCTTGTAAATTACTGAGACCAGCAAATACACACAAGAGAAGAGGAGGGTCGCTTTCACCGTCCACTTCTGTGTCTATAATTATCAAGCTCTTCTTTTCCTTTTACTTCTCTCAGCTTCTAAGGCACTAATGGGGAAGTGTCAGGAAGCAGAGACAACCTGACCCCAGGAACCCTGGATGTGCTGGCTACTGACATTTCCTTGAAACTTTGGGTGTCTTTGAATTAAAAACAAGAAGACTTGAAGGAAGGACCAGTAACTGGATGGAGTGAAGTTTGCACACCTCGATCCCTTGCCCAGGTTAGAATGGCCACCATATCAGGTCTGAACCCTCCACCAACCATGAGACCCATGCAGTGGCCTGCTTGTCTTCCAGAGTCTGCAGGAGTCTGCTTCCTCTGGGACTGAAATGCATTTGGGTGTTGTATGAGGTTAACAGAGAAGAGAAAACACTCAGGTAGTAGGAAAATGGATAGGCTTAGCTCCCAGAAGAAATCAAGGGCAAATCAGTTCACTTTCCTGGCCATCCCAGCTGTCTGAATCCCTAGGGTGAGAATGTTCAGCATCTGGACAACCAGGGACAGACAGATAGGGGCTTCGTTTCCTCTTTTATGAAAGTTTACCAAATCTTAGAGTCAGGAAGGCATTTGTGAAAAGATATATTGAATCACTAAATTGATTTACTGATTACACTGGCTCAGGTTTCAATAACCTTAATTTAAAAAGAAAGTCATGAATTTTACAATAGTGTAATTCACACCAGGTATGATAATGCATACCTGTGATCCTAGCTACTCAGAAGGCTGAGGTAGGTGGATCACAATTTGAGGCTAGCCTAGGCATTTAGCAAGACTCTGTCTTAAAATAAAATTAAGAAGTCCTGGGAGGTAGCTCATTAGTAAAGTGATATTTAGTGTTGGTCAAGGCCTTAGATTCTATTCTCAGCAAAGGAGAGGAGAGAGGAGAAAGGGGACAGAGAGACAGAGAGAGAGAGCAGAAGGAGGAGGAGGAGGAAGTAGAAGGAGGAAGAAGAAAAAGAGGAAGAAGAGAAGGAGAAGGAGAAGGAGAAAGAAGAGGGGAAGGGAGGGGAGGAAGCACTGAATTGACAGGCAGGGTGACACCATTGTGGTGGTTCAAGCTCATAGTCCTAGCTACTAGGGAGGCTGAGGCAAGAGAATCACTTGATTTAAAATTTCAAGATCAGCTTGGACAACTGTTGGGAACCACCCTGTTTGGGAATTGCAAGGTCAAAATTGATCAGGCCTTCCGGCCTTCAGACGGACTTTGGACTTGACTCTTGTCTTCATCTCTGGTAGCAACAGGGACTCAATGGTCCCACGTGCTGTGATGCTTCAGGGCACAACTGCAACGGATCTCTCCCTTCTCAAGAACTATTGCTGACATCTGCCTTACCCCAAGGGATCCTCATCTACATAACTTCTCTAGAACTGTTGTTGGTGTGCCCCTGCCTTTCTGGGTACTTTGGAATTAGATAATAAAAGGTGTGGTAGGCTGGGGTCCGGAGTCCTTGCTGCCCAGAGTAGCATGGATTAGACCCAAGCTCAGTTTTCTCTAAGTCTCATTTCTGCCTAATTATTAATTATTTCGCTGTGTGCTGTGAACTCACAGAAGACTAGAACTTAATGCAAAAGTTCTAGTTACGTTCCCTTCCCCTGTTTACCACAGACAACAGATCAAGACTCTATCTCATAAGACAAACAAACAAAAGTGCAAATGTAGCTCCTGCTCTCTAGTGCTTCCTTGCATGCTATGGAGGTAATAATGGGCGTGCTGTATTAAATTGCTAGGTGTGGCAAATCACCATGACTGAAGTCAGCGACACATGGATTAAAATCCCACTGAGCACTCACTAGTAGGATCCTTAATAAGACACTCGACCCCAGCTTTTCCATTGCAAGATGGAGGTCATGGCATCTCCTAGCTGTTAGGAGAAGTGTGTCAGTGAACTCCTAAGCACTCCCCAGAGCCTAATGTGTTCCTGGTCCCTCAGGATGCCTGAAGCTGCAGATCCTGCCAACCTGATTTTTACAATGATTTTTACTACATATATCTGCCTCTGATGATATTTAATTTATAAATTAGATACCATAAAAGTTAAATGGCAATAATAAGACAGGATAGTATAAGAATATAAATTAAAGTAAAATTGCCAGCTTCACTGCTCTTGTGGTTATGGGATATTATTAAGTCAAATAAGGGTTATACGGACACAAACACTGAGCTACTATGATAATAATGCTGATAACCATAATGGTGACTGAGGGACTGAGTCAGGTAGCATATACAGCATGGAAACACTGGACAAAGTGATAACTCACAGCAGAAGCAGGATTGGACAGAGTATTCATATGCCATTCAGAGTGCTGAGCAATTTAAAAAACTTCTTTATCCCTGGTAGGTTCCACTCAACAAGTTCAGACTCTGTATAACCAGAACCCCAGAAACACTCTGAATAAGGGTGAGGGCCAGCTGTGTGGAAATACTGTATAAAAAAATCACTACTGTATTATCATAGAAGAGGAGCTGAGATCAAATAGATTTTTGATAACTTAGAGCTATTCCTAAGAAACCTGAGTGTATTCAATGAGATTCCATTGAGTATTTAACCCAGCATTGTGCCTCATGGAGTGTAAAAGGGAAAGGAACATGTCAGCATCAGCAGTTCTCCTCTGGGTTTTCTTTCTTTGTAGCATTCCAATCATTAGGAAATTGAGCTGTCAACAGACTCGTTTTTCTAGACTACAAGGAAATATTCTCAGAATTGGTTGTCAGAGTCTACAAATGAGCCCACAACGCTGTGTCTGTGTTACCTCTCTCAAAATCCTCTGGTGCCAATAACTCTTATACACACATGTTAAGAAGAACCTGCCTTGAGTGTCTGCCTCTCTCTGACTCGGCTGCTTTTAGAAAGAAATTCAGTTGCCTGGAGAGCTGAGCAGCCAGAACTGCTGTGAGAGAAAGAGGAGGAGAAACCTCAAGGAACTGCAACCCAAAGACTGCAGACTGCTCTCATGTCTGTTCCAGGCTAAAGAAGTCTGGGAGCAAAATGTGGTTACTGTCTGTTACTGAGTAAATTGCTAAAAGAAGTAAAAAGAGCACTATGCATGAGACTGGACTGTGAAAGGTGTGTGCCATTGCAGGATATGCAGAGAGACAGAGGCAAGGATACAAATGCAAGCAGAGAGAGAGGTACAGAGAAACAGAGACTCGGAGAGAGACAGACACAATTACACAGGAAGACTAAAGAGACACAGTGAGAGACAGAAAGAACTAGAAACAAAAAGAGATCAAGAAAAATAGATATACCGAAAGACAAAGACAGCAGGGCAAGGGGCACTCAGAGCTTTGACTTTGTCTCTTTGGAGCATAGTCCCGAAAGGCTTAAGTGGGGAAGGAATGGGGCGGGGGGGATCCCATTTCTCTACTAGGTGTGGCCTTTCTCCCTGGGTCCTGAAGTGCTGAAGCAGGTTCGTGCTGAGTTGCAAATACCCCTGTTTCCTGCATTCACACACCACAAATCCTGAGTCCTGCCAAGCGGGGGTTGGGTTGCATAGCGTGTGCCAGCCAGCTGTTCAGTGCCAGAAAAACCCAGCTGCTCATCTCTGCAAAGAAGTGGGTGAGGTCTCTAGAGGCCTAGATGCCCCATAGCAGTAGGGACATGGTGTTCAAGCAGGGACACAGACTTTGGCAGACCAAGTCTGTAACTTCAGTGCCCATGATAACATCCAGAGAACACTACTCATTTACCTGGCTACCGAAAATAACACTCGTAATTACTCCACACTTCTAGACTTCCCTGCTCAAAATAGTCCCCAGGCCCTAGGTGCCCTGGATGCCAGTCTGGGTGTTGATCCCTCCCCACTTGTGTGTTTCTCTTGGACCCTCCTCTTGACAGACAGGAGAGGTGCACCCACAAAAGGCTGCCTCCCCAGAACAGCAGCCCAGGTCATTAGCTTGTCCACAGCTGGGGCTGGGAGAGAAGGGGTGCTATTCCCAGTGTGAAGGATGGGCTCTGTGGTGCCAAGGCCTGTCTTCACTCTGTAGTTTCATTTGGGCTGAAAACAGAAGGTCACCTTCCCTCCAGCAAAGCTGGACTGAGGGACATCTGGTCACCTTGTGCAGGACTGAGTAGATGAGAGGGCAGTAAAAGCCAGATTTCCAGAAAATACGATGCCAAGCTGGACCTTTCTCCATCGTGTAACTATGGCTGCAGAGGAGCAGACAGGTGTTATTGGTCTATTCACCTGCACAGTTGTGAGTAATGTATTTCCACGCTGGATTAGGATGTCTCCATGGAGTAAACAGAGTGCACCTGGACGTGGATGTGGAGAGAATCTTCTCTTCCTGATGCTCACAGGTAGAACTACAGCTTTGAGCATGAGGGCTTGGATGGCATGACAAAGGTCAGTGGCCTGAGCACCCAGGGGTCCTGGGATGCAATAAATAGGTCTCAGGGCAAGCCATCCTGTAGGGAACAAAGACACCTATACACTGTTTTGTCAAAATGCTTCTTCCATCCATAGTCCCACTCTTGGCTCCAGGACTGGTTCACAGAACACTATAATGCCCCTGTGTATGTTTGCATTTTTCTCATTAGAATGACCATCCAGAGATCTCCTTGAGATTCCACCATGGGGAATAAACTGAATCATTTAATATATAAACACCCTTATGACTAGCCTCTGAGACCTGCTACCACATGCACTAGCTCGCCATGATGATGAAGCAGAAGTTCCTGGCCTGAGTTTAGAGCACCATTCCATGAAGCACTGAGTGAGATTCTAAAATGAGGCCAACCTACTTTGGAGATGCCTTGTTACTGCTAAGGGTCCTTCAACGTGATATTGATGCAGAAATGTGGTTATCATATGGCAAATAATCAGCATCTAAAAACAGCCTACCTTTGAGGCCCTCTAGTGATGGTGGAACGTGGCTTTCCTTGCTTTGGACAAGGGGCAGGAAGCAGTAGTGGAAAAGCACCAGCCTGCACCCAGAAGGGGAAGTACATAAGAACATCTACTTCAGGGACTATGATTTTGCAGGTAAAAGTCAGGAGACTGGGAAAGTAGGTGTTGTGGTTGCAGGAGCTGGGAGGTGAGAGTCTACTATCCAGTTGGTTTTCCACAGTGCTGCTTGTATGTACACATACCTCATGGAGTCCATGTGCTTCTGGAGTGTAGAATGCTGAGTAGTTTTCATACAACTCTGCTTCAAAGCACTACAATGCCTGGGAATTTTAACAGTCTTGCAAAAGTGACTCTTTCTGTATGATCCTCTACCTTACTTCCTCACAGATGATGACAATTAATGGAAAGAGGAGAAGCCATTTTTTTTCCTCGCTCATGGATAGGTCCATGTCTGAGATTTCTCTAGCTAAAGGCAGATTAACAAGGGGAAAACATTTATTTAAAATTTACACAACACAGGCCTTCAGAAATGAAGACCCCCAAGCAAAAGAGAAACTTGCATGTTTTTACGAACAATTTGGATAAAGAATGAAACAGCAGTGCTGAAGTCTGCTCATATGGGGAAGGATATGATCTAACAGTAATAATCTGGGGGGAGTTTAGCAAGGCCTGCTTAAATTTCTCTCTGTGTCCTTGTGTCTTTGGGAATAGGAATATTTCTTTCCTCCAGATATGTTTCACATGGAAGTCTTATAACTCCATTGGAAGAAGAGTAGAGAAGTTTTTTATGGTCTATTTCAGGAGGAAGACAAAAAAATCAGAAAATTCTCTCTGGCTCTGCCATTTTCTCAAATGCCAACATCCTGCATTTGACGCTAGTGTACCCTGAGCCCCCTTCATTAGCCATCATGGTGGAGCTAATTCTACAGAAGCCAAGATTTGTATAAAAAATCATTCTAGGATTCTGAGACAGACATGTGTCTGCCTAAACATATGTGTGCAGCAAAGAATGGGGCCTTAGAAGAGAAATAGTATTTGAGCTGGACTTTGAAGCAAAATGGGAATTTTTTGGTCAACATGAAAGAAAGAAACATCAAATTCTGAAGCAGACCACAAAAGGTGGTTGTCAGGCAGGGATGGAGTCATGTCTTTGTACTTCACAGTGGTCCTGATTCTGCATGGAGTTCTCAACTCCAGAGCACAGAGCAGGAAAGGACTTGGGAACACAACCAGCTGGGAATCTTGTTATGGATAAGCAAGCTGAGGCCAGAGAAGACCAAAAGAGTTTTCTAAGAAAAGTAGCTTGTTGGTAGACAGAAGTACTATTTTAATAAAACCCTATTATGAGGACAGAACCTAACATGTCTTACTTAACACTTGCAAGATTTTGCCTGCCTATAACACCTCACCTGATACTGAAAAGAATAGCTGTTGAGCTAGTCAGCTTTTCATTATTATAACAAACACCTGAAATAATAAACTTATAAGAGAGAAGGTTTATTGTAGCAGTACTTTTGGAGGTTCTGGTTCATGATCAGTTGGCCTGGTGGCTTTGGGCCTGTGTCTAGATAATATACCATGGTGGCAATTTAGGATGGAGCAAGACCACTCATCTCTCAGTCAGGAAGTGAAAGAAAGAAGAAGAGGCTGGAATCTCACTGTCCCCTTTGATGCCGTGCCCCAAGTGGCCTCAGGATTTTCCACTGCCCACATCTTCTAAAAGTTCCATCACCTTCCAGCAACACTGCCCTGGGGGCCAAGATTCTAACACATGCTCCTTTGGGGCATGTTCAAGATCTGAACTATAGAACTCTCAGGGTTTTGGAGATGGTCACACTGAGCTAATAATGTGGAGGTAGGGAAAAAACACTTTTGGTGGCTGAGGAAATCTGTCTCCTGAATTTTTCTGCTGAGCATCTTTGATTAGAGAAGTAAGTTTACATCAGAAAAAAATGGAAAAACATCTGTGTCTATAACTAATTAAAAAGATGTGTGATCAACAAACGCCTTCCTCTCCCACACTCGGGGAAGATCTCATTACAGTCGCTAAAAGGCATCCTGGAAGCCTCTCCCCTGGGAGGTTCACTGAGCATTGATTATCTGCACTCTCAATAGCAGCAGGCCACGTTATTTGTGTTTGTCAGGAGATTTTACTTTGCTGGTTTTAGATCCAGTTTCTGGAATAAAAAGCAGGATCCTAGTTTCCACCCATCAAATGGGACTTCTGAGCTCTCCCAACAGATCCACTGGTATAAAATAAATAGCATCATTTTGAATATACTTTCCTCAGACCTAACGGGATGGAAGCCCAAGACACAAGAAGCCAAGGCATCGGCAGTGCAAGCCTTGGACGTGGCTTCTCCGGGTCAGATGATTAGGTTATTCCCAAGTGGACGGCTCTTTTAGTTGAGGGCACTCATCACTCACTGACGGCAACCTTTGGCCTCTTTACCGGATCTGCTGACGATAATGATGTGTGACTTCCTGGTGAAGGTACGGGAAGAAAATTAGGTAAGGAAATCCTTAAGATCTTTTGAGAATTCATTAATGATGGCAAGAGTGTCAGACAACAAGATAGAGTGACGCACAGAGGAAAACTAATCACTTTTAATAACAAACTCTGGGCTCCCCACTGGGGAAATTGCCTGTGGGTGGATGTGCGGAGTGAGACAAGCCTCCAGCAGCCCCAAATGAGGGCCCATAGCTGGAGGCCCCTTTCCATCATCCCCACCTCATCTCGTTCTCTGAGGTTTCCCAAGCCAGGTCAGAGCCCTTTCTCAAACCCTTCATAAGGCACTCAACCACCACTTCCAAACTGCCCCCTTCTTCACCCCTTCCTGTTCTGTCAGGAGGGTATGAGGCCTCAGGATGCCAAGCACACCGGGCGTAGTCATCACCACAGTCTTGTCTCCAGTGAGCCTCCGGTGCCTTATGAAGGAAAGGCATCTCCGTGTTTTTATCTCTCAGCCCTTCCAGCAGACTGTATTGTACGAAGAATATAATTAGCACATTTGTAGAATGTATTTCACCAAAGGCACCAATGGAAGAATGGTGTTTACAGTTTCTGGGTCATGCTTCTCTTTGACCTCTCTCTTCTGCCAGGTTCAGGATGTTGCTTGTATTTTCTCTCTGTCTGTCCCAGTGGCCCTGAGACCCAGGTCAGAGCCACTGGTCTTTCCTGCCACACAGAAGCTGACTCAGAAGCTCCCCTGCACCCAGGCCAAGTGTTCCCGGGATGCTGCCTTGGGCAGGAAGGCTGCTGTGACCCCCGAGCTCCTCCTCAAGAAGTTCCTTCAAAGCCAGTCTGGTCTCCACCTACTTGTCATCTGCTTCTGCTCTAAAAGTTTCTTGTTCATTTTTCTTGGTGTAGCTAATGTAATTTTTTTCTATGCAGAATAGTGACATGTAGTCATGGTTTTAAAAATTCAAAATAAAAGAAAGCATAAAGAAGCAAACATATATAGTTTTTAAAGGACCTTGCTTGGCCTCTACATTGTCCGCCCCTTTCGGCTCATTCCTTTCTTCCCCTCCCCCAACCTTCCAGCTTATCATCTACCTGGAAGGGCCCTCTTATATTAGCATTTTCAGATCTCTTTATCTCCAGGGACAAATGTTAACATAAGGATTAAAAAATTATAACCTAGTTATTTTTCAGTCACAAATGACCTCAGCTGGATTAAGGTTACTCTTAAATTGCATAATTTTGTCAAGAGGGTAAAAGACACAGAAGAAACAACTTTTCTCGGGCCGGGTATATAGCTCATTGGTTCCAGTGCCTGTCTTGCAAGCACAAGGACCCGGGTTCGATCCCCAGTAACCACATACCATGCTGGGTGTGGAGACTCACCCCAGCAGCAATCAGTACCACATACCACAGTGCCGGGCATGGTGGCTCA
>PVIR01023285.1:6146-27336 GCA_004026965.1 Petromus typicus | reverse complement strand
TCTTTTAATACCAAGTGACTTTTAGTACATAACAGATGGTTTAAAGGTAGAGTGAGGTAGCATCAATAGAATTCGTCCTTTTCCTCTGAGGCATCTTATGATTTTTCTTTTATTTTGTTGAGAAGGGTCTTGCTAGGCCAGCTTTGAACTCAGGATTCTCCTGCCTGAATCTCTGGTATGTGCCACCATGCCCAACTCATCTTCTGCATTTTAAAGGAAAAGATAATTTTCTTTTTTCCCCTTCCATCTTTTTATATCTCTAAATAATTAAGCAGATGGATTTCTTGAGCAAAGTATATATAGACCCTGGCTTCCTTATACCACTACAAATGAGTGTTACTGAAAAAACCTTCCATACTTCTCTGCTTTAACTGGGCACATCAAACATGACTTTTTTCTTTACTGAGGACATAGAGTCTGTGCTCAACTATTAAGGTGCTAAGTTATTTTGATCTTAATAGAGGAATTCTTCATGGAAGGCTCTGTTTTTCTTTCTTTTTTTTTATGTTGGAGATCGAGCCTAAAGACTCCTGTATACTAAAGCAGGCACTCTACTGCTGAACTATATCCATATACCCCTCCTTATCCTTATTAGTTCAAGAGCTACCTTTCCAGGAAGCTCTACTAACTTCTCTAATCTGTAATCCCAGTTATCAAAACCTTGAAATACTTTTAGTTCTCCTACAACACAGTAATTCTAATTTGGGGTAGCTTTTCTTTCTTCTTCCTTAGGTTGTGTGTTTCCCTGAGGTAAAGGCTGTAACTTTCAATTCTGCATTATATGTTTAGCACACTGACCCTGAGGCAAACTGATATTCTCAAAGCTTTCTGACCTACATCTTTCCTGTTGTGAATGGCTTACAAACACTCATGGAGTGTTTTGTAGTTGAATCTACTTTTAATACTTTCTCTGACTTCTCAGAAAAGATGAGGGATTATTGAGTGGGAAAAGCATACTTAAATAATTATGTAAGTAGAAAAAAAATAAATATTTTGTTTAACAATTGCAGAAAATAAAGCTTGACACCAACCTGGCTGCAACAACACGGATTTTCAAAAGTTTAGAAACAGCATTTCACACCTGCATTTCACTCTGTGTTATCATTATTTCAATACAGTTGGGATTAAGTAAATTGTTAACAACTATGTGAAAGCTGGGAATAAAATGGCTCAAAACAAAGGTCTAAGACGCTTTTCCACGAGCCAAGTGTTTAAACTGGGGATGCAAAGGCCTTCTTCTCAAGGAATACAAACAAGCACGTTCAATCCAGCCTTGTCTTGTGTGGTCCCTAAAGCCTTAAAATGGGACGTTTCTGCCCATCCAAATCCTTAGTAGAGTTTAAGACTCAAATCTTCTAAGAGTACATCCTGGTCACAACATTCTTTGAATTCTAAGGCTGCTAAGGGTTGGAGTAGGAAATCTGAAACAGTGACCAGATTATGACCATTATTTAACTCCTGGCTCATTTTCTCAACAACCTCAGGTAAACAGGCTATTTAATGGTGTATTAAATGGCAAGTCTGCTAACCTATTATAACACTCAGGTGAAGGTGGGAAACAAAACCAAGCTTAGTTCACAGTGCCTAACTATAGCTCGCAGGTGAAGAAGACGAGTGAGTCAACCTCATGTTTGACTTTACAGAAACACTAAACAGATTAAGATCTCAGGCAGGTGTGAGGGCTGCAGAGTGTGAGGGAAATCAAACGTCAACCTCAAAAAAAAAACCCTTTTCACAGTCCACTTCATTATCCAGTTCCACAGCGTCCACCCTTTCTTTACGACAGTTCTCTGCCCAGGTGGAAACGACAAAGTCTGAAAGGATATGGCATCACCTTTGCCCTCTGACCGAACATCGAAGACTTACCAGTTTCATATCGGACTTTTGGAAGTTCAGTACCAGTCTCTCCACTTGTCAAGCCCTGAAAACGTCTTCCGGCCCAATCTCCGCTACTGGCAGCGAGAGTCCCGGGACTTTCAGTTTCTTCTCCTAGCGTTCCTTCCCGAGGCATCATGGGAAGTGTAGTCTTCCCGAGGCATCATGGGAACTGTGGTTTTTTTCCCCCCCGCTTTCCTCCCTGTTCTTTTCGAACACCTCCTTCAGTCAACTCAAATTTATCCCCGCCGCCAATTCACCCTCTCTCTCCACCCCAGCATGATATCATGTCCCCTACATGGGCCTGAGAACCGGAGTATTCTGGGATGTGTAGTCCTCACGGTTTCAGCTCCCCCTATCCCCCTCCTCCCTGTGGGAAGGAGGGTGGGCGCGGTTCCTGTCGGGTGTTGTAGTTTCTTATGACCTCTGGACACTGACCTTAGAGCTTTACACAAGGAACGCAGAAACTACAACTCCCAGGGATGCCCGGCTGCAGCAGGTGGGAGCGGGGCTGTTGATATCAATATGGCGGTTGTCAGCCAGACAAAGACAGTCAGTCTGATGTGATTGAGACAAGGGAGGTTTTTCAGGGGGAGACTGGGAGATAGGGGCCTCCCCTCCCCCTTCTCCTCTTCCTGCGCCAGCCTCAAACCCTCCCCAACCCCTCCCGTCGGGCGCCCCGCGCGGAAGATACCCCTCCCCCTCCCGCTTCCCTCCTCCCTACCTCAGCCCTTCGCACTGGGACGCTGGGGAGGGGGCTGTGCCGGGCGGAGAGAACTCTGCGAGGATTCTGAGGTGAGTCGAGCGATTTGAAGCGGAACTGCCTCAAGTCTTTTACTTCTTTCTCTTAAAGACACAAGCAAACAAAACAAAACAAAACAAAAAACCAGGGGTCTTGGGGAGAAAGTGAGTGGCGCCAGGATGGATCCCTTGAGTGACCAGACATTGAGGAGGGAGGTGGGGGGGCTTCGGAGAGGTTGACCCAAACGCGGGATGCGAGATGAGGCCAGCTTGTGGGGGACGGTAATGGAAAGGCGTCGACTGCTCCCCAACTCTTCGCTTCTAGTTTTCTCCACTATGGGCGGAAGGTTTGAATTCTGGAGGTGGGGTCTCCTGCGTGGAGTTTAAGAAACTGAGGTGGTTTTGAGGTGTGTCGGTTTGTTTTAGAGCGAATAACTGTTTTAAACTGTGTGACGCGCCCTAGCGTATTGGGCTAGTCTTGGAGGAATGTGTGGAAATAGGAAGTTAGATAGCCAAAGTCTAGCTTTTCTGGGCCTGGAGGCGTGCGTGTGCCCTGGCGCTGGACGTTTAGGCTTGAGACGTGGTGTGGGGTATCTGGGCTCAGCAACTCATTTGTGTCCCATTGCCTGCTCACTCTCCGCCACCCGCCTTCGTCCCCTCCCCTAGACAAATCTCCACCCCAAACTGCCGGCAGGAGGATTGTAGAGATGATGTGATGTGGAGATGGATCTTTGCATTCCGAAGTCGGCAGATAGGTGGGAAAGGAAAAGTGTTTCTTAATATTTTATTCCGGAACCGTGTTTTGGTTACACGATTGGGGCTACTTTGAAAGGTGTCCTCCACCCACCTTCATCCCGAAACAGTAGGTAAAGATATCTTGTTATCTTCACGTTTAGTAGATGAATAATTACTTAAAATTCGGGGGCGTAGGGTGGGGATCGGGAGTGCTAGATTGCATTTATGTCTGTGTCTTCTAAAGAAACTGAATTTTTCCCTGTCCTGAGATAGGGCGACTTATTTTCTGTTGTAGTAATAATAAAAAGAAACTATTGGAAATTGCTACCACGGAAGGACGGGGGTGCGCCGAAAGGCGCTGCTTGTATTTTTCTTCTACCCCACCCAGTTCAGTCTAACATTTGCCTGAAAGCTCATATGGAAGAGTGAGGAAGCATTGGGTGAGTGAATAGAAGAAAGCAGTTGGCAGTAAAGATACTGCACTATGTGAAGTTGAATAGTATAAAATGATTGCTGTTTTTGTTTAGTTTGAAGCTTTTTAAAAAAAACTCCTGTATCATATAGGATAGAGTGATGTGATAGTTCATTTTTCTAGAATCCTGCACGTATAGAAACCTTTACCTTCTCTCTTCCTTCTTTCCTCTTCCCCTTATTTCTTTCCTCCTTTCCTCTTGCTTCCGTCCTTGGCATATATTTCTCTTCCTGACGGATATAATACCTCCTGTGCCATTCTTTTTAGTTTGTACTAATATGATTGTGCTTTTATGGTTTTACATTTAAAATACATCGAATCAAAAAGACCTGTGTTTGTTTTTATTTTACATTCACGCCACAAGGTAATTATTACAGGTAATCAGGTCTGCATTGCTTTGCATTAAACTTGTTAAAGTTGCACAAATACATTGCTGGATCTAGCTGAAGTATGTCTATACATCTGGAAAATTTTATTTTCTTTCAATTTTCAGTAGAGTTAAAAGGAAGAGGAGTGCAGCATCTCATTTCTCACAGTCTTTAATATTTAATAACATTACACCAGGGGAATGTAAGATCATATATTTTGTACTTCTTTCAATCTTATGTGACAGTTTTTTTAAGTGATGTTGACTTTTAAATAAAGCAATTGGCATAATTTTTATTTCTACTGTTGAGGATTTAATGTATTTATGTATTTGATTAGGAATTTACCATTCTAAAATCTACCACCTATCATCAGTAAGGAATGTTTAGATTCTGTAAAAGCTCTAAATTCTGTAAGGAATGTCTAGATTCTGTGAAAGCTGACATTCTATATCTATATGTCAGATAGATACACTATGTAATTTTATAGTAGCTTCTGTAACCTTGGATTTAAAATTTCTGCTGCTGATCATTCACACAGATAAGGGGACAGTAAGCACAAGATAGCATATATAGACTGACCTGAATTAAAAAAAACCCATTGATGTGTCTTCCAGTCTCACATTTAATATATAGAATATGTTATTACAAAGTTGGGCCTTTAGTTGTTAGATTTTGAGATTTCTAGAATTACTCATTTTAAGCTTGTATCTTATACTGAAACATTACTTTGCAAAAACTGTAGAAAAATCCTGTGTAACTACATAGTCCGGTGTTTATTTTTGATTTTCTGAAACACTCTGATAGTCATTGTACTTTAAAATGTTTAAAAATGAAAATCAAGATGTGTCACCCTCAATGTTGAATGTGCTTATGATGTATATATAAAATGTACTAATAAAACCAATTTTAAAAAATAAATTAAAATGTTTGACAATTTTCTTAGCTATAAAATGTTTGTGCAGGCAGAAAAAAATACATGTTCCTTTTACCCACCCTATCTTTTTGTTTCCATCTATGGAAATGCAAAGTATTTACTGGAGAAAATGTTCCTTAAACTTTTTCTGGCTAGTAGTTGGATTAAAAATCATTATGTGTATACCAAATATATTCCTTGCACTCATTGGGCTGATTCTGTTGCATGTTAAGCACCGAGGCATTAAAATGATATAAAGCCTTTACTGCAGGTTAAGGCATAAAACACGCTGAGCATGTGGAAGTCATATGGCTTACGAAAATGTAGAAAACCAGGGCATTGGTGCCAGTCCAGCTTTAAATTTCATCCTGTAACTGTAAAAGCATTTATTTTAATGTAATCACTTCTAAAAATGTTGCATTTATTATGGGAAGTTGAAAATCCAAACTGTTTTAAACCAGTCTGTTGCTAGTTTTGTGTACAGCACATAGTGACACTATTTGTGGCCACAAATGTGCATCAAGGAAAAGTATCTTTAAGTTATTGTTGAATAAATGTCTTTAGTGAGGCTTTATTATCACTGCTAGGCAAATTTAAGTCTTGCAGGCCAAACCCTTAAAGCACTAATATTAGAACTTTAATAACTCAGTATTCAGAAGTTTTAATTTATATTGCAACAAATCTGTCATTTCATTGTGGCAATTTTTGTGGCAAGTGTTGATTGGAACTCTATTGCTATTTCAGTATATGCTGGATATATCAGGAATATTCATCTCATATGCTATAGTCAGCCCAGCCCAGTTTTAAATTTTCAGACAGCCGTCATGTTGCCTTTAAAAACATTTGTTTTCTGTTTCTTACAGCAGTTCTCATTTTTATTATTTTTGTATGTAGTTCTTTAAACTTGAATTATTTATCTTGGCAATTATAAATTTATCTTAAAATATTATTCCTAATAAATAAAAGTTGCCATACTACTCAACTTTCTAAAAAACATTGAACATTTGTAGATAAAAGTATTTAGTGAAAATGCGTTGGCTTTGTTCTCTGTACCTGCTTTATTTAGCATTTGGCTTGCAGAATCTCACTTTGCCTTCTCCGGTTGTTGTTGTTTTTCTGTCAACTGCTGGCTTTTCCTTGTCAATTTAGCAGAACTTTATAAAAATATTGTTATGAGTGAAAGCACATTTCTCCGAAGTGTTGTACATGTATGTCTATACATATGGTTGCATATATACAAAGTGCCTGTAAGTTTCTTTATATATTTATCAAATATACAGCACATAAAAGCCAACCTGAGCCAGAATTGCAGGGGACTCAACATCGGCTTATGCTAGAAACCAAAGAGGCACCACCAGCACATGCTGTCCAAAACTGAGGAGCTTGGCGAGTTTTTAGTATTATTATAAACCACTGTTTTAACAGATTCTGATACACTACTTTCAGAATGAATGATTGGCTTGAATTGTTTTTTTTCAAATAATATTAAGTAATTAATGTGTGACATAGATTCCTACATGCAGCTATCCCCAGAGGGCCCTTACTAGACTTGGAGTCCATTATAGGCACAGAGTAAAGATTTTTCCCAAGTAATTATTTGGTGAAACTTTTAGTTGGGCTGAAAGTGTAGATCAGTGATAGAGTGCTTATATCCCCAGCATCACACACATAAACAAACAAAACCAAAAACTACTATCACAACAAAAACTTTTAGTTACCATCTATTTAAACATAACCCCATACTTCAGATAACTTATTTTCCTTGACCTTAGATGAAACAAGTTAGAAATTTACTATAACATTATCTTGAACACTTTCCAAGAGCACTCAGTTACTGGAAGGCCTTGGCTTTCATAACACTTTTACCCTCAGAGTGGTAATAAGCTGGAAGGTGCAGTGTTTTTCAAGCAGTTGCTATAATTTTAATGCAGTATCCTTAAAAGGATACTGCAGATCCTTAAAAGGATATAAAATTATTTTGTTTGTTTTTTTATATTGGTGAAAAAAAGATAATAGTAGTTTGGTTTAGCTTTGATACAATTATTATTTTAAATTTTGTTTTTACTCAAACAGATGGTCCTAGACTCCTTTTCAAATAATTGGGCCCCGGGATATAGCTCAGTGGTTCCAGCGCCTGTCTTGCAAGCTCAAGGATCTGGGTTCGATCCCCAGTAACCAGATAGCATACTGGGCATGGAGACTCACACCCAGCAGCAACCAGTACCACATACCACAGTGCCGGGCGTGGTGGCTCAGGCCTGTAATCCCAGCACTCGGGAGGCAGAGGCAGGAGGATTTCTGTGATGTGAGTTTGAGGCTGAGCTCAGGGCCAGCCTGAACTACAAAACTAGACCCTGTCTCAAAAAAAAAAAAAAAAAATACTGACAGTTTTTATACAAGGAAAGTTGAATGCTGTGTATACTGTTGAAATGGGATGAATTTATCTGCCTTAAGAGTTTGATAAAGTAGTTCTCAATCAGCTTAATATTCTAGGAATAATTAAGACTCTGAGGGAATGATGAGAGTTTAAAAAGAAAGGTGAGAAATTAGTATGTGGGGGGCTAGGTTGAAGATGGTTGATAGTCCAGTGGTAATGTCACAAGTTTTGCAATTATAAAGTCCCCAAACAAAGGATTGCCTTAGTCAGATGTTGTTATTAAGATTAGTAGCCTTTTCTTATACCTTTTATTCTGTAAAACTGTTTGTTTTATCTTGCTATGCTTTGTTTCGCCTGGCTGCTTTATTTTGCTAATATTATTAAGTCAGCTTTCCCTTGTAGCCTGCTTTCTGCGTTATTCCCACATATAATACCTGCCAATGGTGACCCTCCTGCTACCTTCTCTCCACCATAAATTTTCCCACTAGAATTACCACTTTCCCCAACTTCAAAAGTAACTTACTTGTAACCATGGTAACCAACTAACCCCTGATAAAGTCTGGCTAGCCCACTTGTAGATGTGCAAGTGAACTATGTGGTCTCAAACCAATTGTCACACCTCCCTGTTATCTATAAAACTGGCTAGAAAACTGAAAAGTTTGGTCAGTTAATCTAGGAGGGACTCGTTTCCCTCATGACTGATTCTTGGCTAGCAAATAAAAGTTCTTGTTTATCCCAAGTTCCGAGTCTCTCAAGTACTTTCAAGTTCCCTTTGCCACTACAGTAAAATGTGTGTTTGTGTGTTTAAGACCTGAACTAATGCTTTGTGTGGTGGCTTATTCCTGTTATCCCAGCACTCTGGGAGGTAGAGGCAGGAGGATTATGAGTTCAAGGCTAGCCTGGGCTACATAGTGAGTTCAGGGCCAGTCTGAACCACAAAGTGAGACCCTGTCTCAGAACAAACAAGCAAACAAACAACCCATAAACTAATGCTATTACCTAAAGACTAGATATTTGGACATAATACTGTTGAATGGAACATCTTGAAAAATAACCCTGCTTATTGGATATATATAATGAAACAAACATGCCTAATATCCCTGCCGCTTAGGAAGCTGTTGCAGAAAGATCATAAACTTGAGTCCAGGCTGGGTAATTTAGTGAATCCCTGTCTCAAATTTTAAATTTTATAAAAGGAAAGTGCAGTGTGGAGGGGTATAGTGCTTGTCCATATGCATGAAATCCTCAGTACCACAAAATCAAAAAAGACTCATGCTTACCCATAGCACATCCCATGTCACGTGTTAGGGTTTAGGGCACATTAATATACAAATATTTAATATAAGACTTGAACATATCAGAGAAGAAACTTTCCACATGATAAGAAGGCGTGTTAGAGGGTACAAAAATGTTAGGAGAAATTGTTTGTACATTATCCAAGCCATCCTGAGAGTGAGACAGATTATAGTTACAGTAGACCCTAGAGTTATGGCTGGTCTCACAAAAAATTTGGGTTCCTACCAGAATCTTAGAATCAACTTAGGACCGAAGTCTGAACCCTGCAGTTGTAGACAAAGACTTGAGATGCCAGAAAAATGAATGTAAGTGTACATAAGTGTCAGCCTGAGCCCAGATGCACATGTTTGTGAACGTAATTGCAGTCAATGATTTATGTAATAGTCATGACTACTGCTGTCAAAATGGCCCCAAGAAAGCTAGAAAAGAAGGGCTAGGGATGTAGTTCACTAGGAGGGTGTGTGCCAGGCAAGCACAAGGTCCTAAGTTTGATCTCTGGTACCAAGAAGGAAAGAAAGAAGCTAAGGAAGGGAGGGAAGGTAAAGAAAGCAATCACAATTGAAAAAAAGAAGAAAATTGTGGAGAAATGAGAATAGTGTTTCCATGACTGATCTTACTAATATGTATAGCATGTCAAAATCCACCATCTCAACAGTCTCACAGAGAAAAGATTGGTATAAGGAAGCTAGTGTTGCTAAAGGTGTTACTCAAATTAGTAAGTCACAATCATCAGTGTTAAACATGGTAGAAGGGCTATAATTAGTGTGGATAAACAAAAAGCAGATGCAAGTTATAGCTTGTCTTAGTCTATAATTAGTGAAAACGCTAGGGTTATAAATGCAGATCTCATAAAGGATAATCCATCAATGAGTGATAATGCTAAAACATTTTGTGCCAGAAAGGGATGGTTTCACAATTTTAAAGCAAGGACTGGAATTCGTAGTGCAAGTAGACATAATGAAACAGCCAGTGCTGATAAAAGGGCTGCTGAAAATTATGTACTGTGTACCATTTAGAAAAAATGACACAGAAATGACTTTTGACCTCATCAACTGTGGTGAAACTGGATCTTTCTGGAAGAAAATGCCCAGGAGAACATACATTACCCAGGAAGAAAAGAAAATGAGAGGCCACAAGCCAATAGAGGATAGGCCAACCTTATTGTTATGTGCCAATGTGAGTGATGACCTCAAGAAAAAGCTTCTCTAAGTTTATCTCTCTGAGAACCCTAGAGTGTTCAGCAAACATTAAGTCATGAAGAATAGCTAGTGTGGAGATCTAAGACAAAAGTGTGGGTAAAAGAGTACTTTTTCTTGAGTAGATTAGGAAGGTTCTCTGGTCCTATTGTTAAGAAATATCTGGAGGTTTACTACTTAAAGCTCTCATCATGGACAGTGCTCCTGCTCACCCAGGAGATTTGGAAGAATTCCTATGACTCTCAGTCAAGTTCCTCCCACCTAATACAACTCCTCTACTGTAATTTGTGGACCAACAGGCTATAGCTAACTTTAAGAAGCTATGCACCAGGGAACTATTTTGAAGTGCTTCAAAATAGTCTCGATTAAAGATTTAACCCTTAAAAGAGTTCTAGGAATATTACAGGATACTTTCTTGTGTGGTGTTAATTGAGAAATCCTGGACCATTGTTTCTCTAAGGACACTGAGTTGTACCTAGAAGAAAGTGTGATCTAAAATTATACAGGAGAGAGTCTCAGAAGGCTGTGTAGAGCAGTCTTAGTCTTTGTTTGACCATGTGACAGTTGTCATTGTTGCTATGTCAGAATCCATAGTGGCAGGCAGACAATAGTGATGTTGAGGAACTAGTAGAGGAACACTGAGAAGAATTGTCTATAGAGTAACTTTGGCAACTTCCGGCTGAGCAACAGAGAGTGACAGCTGAGGAGCTTTCTGAATAGGAGGGGGAAATATCAGTAGTGCTGCAAAATTCTTCTGAAGTAAAGGAAATCCTGAAAAAGTGGACAGAACTGCAAGCACTGTTAGAGAATACCCATTCAGAAAAAAAAAAAAAAAAAGCCAATCCTTGCATTCACTTTCTCAATGACAATGTCATGTCATCCTACAGGAAAGTTTTAAAGAAGAGACAGAAACAGACAACTTAGACCATTTTTTTGTTCTGAAAATGTTGAGACCTAGTGAGCCGAAAGTGTGGGCTACAGACTCTCCCAGGGAGAGAAAGGATGCCAGAGAGCCAGATTCCTGGTGTTCTTACAGAAGAGAACTCTCCTTCCGAACAGTAACTACCTTCCATTTCATACTCGCTTCCTGTAGCCTGGAGATGTCAGCTTGAATGAGTATAGTATCAAATTGCTGTTTCTGGTAAACTAGACCCATTTTATAACTTCTTGGTGAATACAGCAGGAAAACTATTGGTGTTTTGGCTAAATTATGCACATTATACAATTCCTTTTTTTTTCTTTTTTTTTATGAAGTAGTTAGTTAAGGGATACTTTGTGATGGTCAAAATGCCTTAGGGTCTTGACCCACACCCAACTTGAGTTACAGGCAGCCCTCATAAATGAATTGAGTATTTAAACAAAGGGTCTATGTACTATTGTTAAAATGTGAAATATATATAAATATGTATGTTTCTTTTCATTCTGTTGCTCTTCCATTAGTTCAGGCCCTCACTGTTTCTGACCTGTCACATGAGTTTCTTAAGTGAACTTGTTGCTTTTGGAATTTTTTTTTAAATTTATAATTCTATGCAATGATATAAAATGTCAATTTCATTGTTAGCCATATTTTCCTATAATCTTTCAGTGGCTCTCCAGCCTTTCAGATAAATTCTAAAATTGAGTCGTTCCACCTAGATTCCTTTCAGATAATCCACACTTTGGGAATCATTCCACTTGCATCCAAATCATGGTTCTGCCAGTGTTCTTAACCCTGAGCAAGGACTTTAAAATGACTGTCTATTTTCTCAACTATAGAATGAGGATAAAAATAAGTATCTACATCATAAGATTACTGTCAACCCTTAGAATGTTGGTAAGTACTTTTGGCATATTATTTTGTAGATTCATAGGAAATTGAAATATTACTTCATAGGACCGTATGCTTTTCATCCAACTTCCCCTGTTGGTTATATCATACATAAATTTAGTACAATATTAAAACCAAGAAATTGACAGTGGTACAGTGTGTACGTATAGTTCTAAGACACTTTATCATATGTAGATTAACCAGCATCAAAATCAAGATACATAACTACTCCTCAGTACAAAGATTGAATTAATTCTCTTCTTCATAAATTTTGTTGTTTTATCAGTATAGCTAAGGAGAAATATACAAATTATTTGGTCAGTATTTTCATTCTTGCCTTTTGTAATATTCCAGAAATTTTTACTTTTTATTAATAGTATATATTGGTAATACAAAATCATAAAGTTCATTTTGGTAAATTATACAGTACATTTAACATATCTCTCTTCCTCATTATTTCCTTCTTCATTTTCTTATGAGAATTTAAATATTGGCAAGCTTTGTTTAAATGAGCAATTATTTTGTTTGTGGGGGGGTTGATTCCTTGCTTTTGTTTTATTATTTGTTTGTTTTTCTTTGATTGTCCTAGTATATGATCCAGAATGGCCTTGAACTCAAAATGTAGCCCAGACTGACCTCAAACTACTGGAGATCCTCATGCCTCAGTTTATCAGATGCTATGATTACCAATGTGTCTGACCAGGCTTGACATTATTTTTGTTTTTTGAGACAGATACTTGCTATGTAGTTCAGGCTGACCTTTGTTTCCCACAAGCCTCAAACTCCCAGCATTTTTCTTGCTTTAGCCTTGCCAGTGCTGGGTTTACAAGTGTGTGCTATCACACCCAGCATAAAGGAAGAGTTATAGTATTGTTAGCCATTAAACTTTTCCTTTTTTTTTTTTGTACTGGGAGTTGAACTCAGGATTTAGAGCTCGCCAAACAGGCACAGCACCACTGAGCTACATCCCAAATTTTCTAGGGAAATTTAACAGTAATGTTATTAAGTTCTCTTAATAAAATGTATAAGACTAAAATGAATTCAAAGGTTGTGATAATTTTTTTTCCAAAGAGGAAGTACGTTAGAATCTGTATTAGATGACCGGAAGCATGGTTGTGCTTCAAAGGGAATTTCCAGGCAGATGGATATTTTTAACAAAAACCTGAATTGGACAACTGTGAGTTAACTGTGTTACTAAGCAACTATGGGTTAACTAGATAACTGTGCTCTTTGTAGAATATACCTGAGTACCCAGGACAGCTTCTGTAATCTGTCACCACAGGAGCATAACAGATTGAGAAAGCTGTGCCGGAACTCTTTGCTCTGCCCCTCTCTGCTGCCCTGCTTTGTGTAAACCCTGCTTGCTGTATTCCCAGGGAAACTCCAATGGAATTAAGCCTCATAGATATCAAAAAGGTCAAATAACTAACCAACCAAAGAGTGCCAAATACTCTGCTTCTGCTTTTTTACTTCCTGCTTGCAACCCTATAAAACCACCAGTCAGCCAATATTCTGACTCTGATTTCTTTGGGGAAAGGTCCTGGTCAAGTCCACCAGTGTAAATAAAACTGTTTACTGCCTCCGCAAGCCTCTGGGTACGGTTTCATTGTTCAGATATTCTTTAACATCCTGATATTAATTTGCCCTTTGATAATGTTGATTTCAACTTGTCCAATGAATTGATTGTGAGCTCATGTCATAGTTTACTTGAGACTTGTTGTGAGGGAATTAGCTTCAAAGGAAGGAGGTTCAAAGCTCACTTGTTAGGAAAGTGAGAACAAGGGAGATCTAGATGCTGTTATTGTTAGCCTGGGTACAAGAAGGGTGAGTGAGTGAAAAGTAGTTACAGGCTGGTTGTACTTTGGTGCCCTGCATCAGCTGTGAGATGAAGTATCCCAGAAGAAATGGGTGATTTTATTTTTGTCTCCTGTGCATTTCAGACAGTTTTTATTTTCAGCACTGTCATAATTTACTTTGGAAAAAATACTGAAGATTAAGTTGCTTCATTGGCAAGAATATAATAGATATTAGTGGTACTTCTGATAAGTCCGATTCATATTTATAGAGCTTTCTGACTTTCTGTGACTTCACTTTCTTTTTGATATACATATTTTTTTCTCCTTGGATTTACCAGTTTCCAGCTTTAATTTGTCTTAGTGTACATTTCTAAAAAATAATGCTTAAATTAGACATCATTGGATGTTTTTTGAGGACTCTCCATACTGATTTCCACAGTGGTTGCACCAGTCTTCTTTCTCATCAGGACTGGAGAAGGGTTTCTTTCCCCCCATAACTCTTGCCAGCATTTGTTACTGGTTGATTTCTTCATAGCATCCATTCTTTCGGCAGTGAGGTGGAGTCTCAGTGTTGTTTTCATTTGTATCTGTCAAATGACCAGTGATGTTGAACATTTTTTTCAGTGTGTACTAGATAATGTGAAACAGGAAGAAAAGGTTTAAAGGGAAAGTGGGAAAGATAGGGGAAAGGAAAGAAGGTAAAGAAAAACAATATGAGAAAAGAAGTTAAAAAAAAAAAAAAGAAAAGCTTTTGTAAGTAGGGAGGGACAGAGGGGTTGAAGGGAGGGCAGGAGAATGAGGAAAAACTAAGAACCAAGATATGTCACGTACAAGTTCCCAAGGATGAATGTCATCATAATGTATACCTAAAATGTACCAATTAACTTAATGGAGAAAAAAATAATTTCGCATCAAGGAGTTTTTGTATGGATCCAGATCTTTTGTGTTGAGGAAGAGCTAGACCTTAATAGAAAGGAAGAACCACTGGTAATCTGATTGGCTAGCCTCTCTGCTTCTCATTCCAGGGACATGTGGTTTCTTCTCTCAGATTTTTTTTTTCCCCCAGATTTGTCACATCAGTCTTTCTCACTTCTCCCTTCCATTTTGTTTGCTTGGCCTCTGCCTCTCCACAGAATACTTCTGAGTACATTTAGCTGACCAGGATGCTGATTTGAACTGTTCTTTCAGCTAAGGTTTATCTCTTAGTGTGTTTCTTGTTCATTTGGCAAGAGAGAAATCTGAATGCTTTGCAAGACCGTGAACATGAGAATTGATTTGCTGATTCAATCCAGTGTCCAGTCAACTCCATATGTTACATTTGTCAGAAATTCTCACAGTGTCAGGAAAAATATCTGAAACTTTCCTTCCTTTTTGTCAGTATTCGTGTTAATATGTATTTCATATTTGGAGTAACAACTCCAAAGCCATGTCTAATTATGTTACTAAACTGGAAAGGTGTTGTGTTTTTAAATTTTGCTTTGTGTTGCAAATTTCATTTTGTTTTGTTTGCTTGTTTGTTCTGAGACAAGGTATTTCTAAGTCACTAAGTTGCCTGGGCTGTACTTGAATTTGGAGTCTTCTGCCTCAGCTTCTTAGGCTGCTGAGATTATAAACTTGAATTTGTGAGGCTTCTGCTTCTGGCTTCCAAAGTGCTGGGATTACAGGGGTACCCCATTGCACCCAGCTCCTTTTCCTTTTTATATCTATAGTTGCTGTCTTTGTCATCTCTTATTGATGATTCTACACTAAAACTGACCTCCTACCTCTTTACCTGCTCTATTCCATTGTGCACAGCACTCTCAGAATACTTTTCATTATTCATTTTGTTTTATTTATTTATTTATTTAGTTAGTTAGTTAGCTAGCTAGTTTGTTGGTATGCATGAGGGATCAGACCCAGAGGCACTGGGTTTGAATGGGGTTTGAATCCCCATCTCTTATCTCAGTTTAAATTTTTTTTTTTTTTTTTTTTGAGACAGGTCTTGCTAAAAGATTTTCTCAGGCTGTCTCTTACTCAGATTGGCCTTGAATTTGTGATTCTCTTGCCTTAGCCTCCCATGTAGCTGGGATTATAGACATTATAGACACCAGACTTCCTCAGACTTTTCATTGAGTCATCCAGGAAATTATGCCTTGGTTCAAGTTGTGCTATATTCGTATTTTTTAATCTCTGTGCCTTTTAGAACTTCTCTAACATTTTCTTTCCTCTCATCCTTTCCTCTCTTCTTTCTTCCCTCCCTCTCTTTTTTCCCAAAAGTATTTTCTATATTGCTTTCAAGTAAATTACCCTTCCTCTTAAATGTCTTCAGAGTTTTTTCTTGGTACTTACTGCTTTACCCATTATTTGTTTGCATGTCTTTATCTTACCAGTTAAAACTTTCTTCTTAAAATACATTTACATCCTTCTGTCTGAGGAGACATTTTCCCATCGCTGTAATTTTTTTTTCATTTACTTGTATGTCACATTTTAAATATTTAAATATTTTAATGTCTGTGAAATGGGTTCCTAATTGAAGTGTTCGGTTCTGAAATTACCTGCTGTGTTGCCCCCTCTGTATTCTTTTCCTTGCTGCTTTTATTTTCACTGTTCATTAGCACTTACTCGTCTGACCTGTATGATTATTTAGGATCAGAAAGAAAACTCAACTGTGAGGAACCGACCTCAATTCTGCACGTGGGGCATTCTTGCCTCATTAATTTCCCTAATCTACTACACTCAATATTAGTTAGTTACTGAGTAAATTGCTGGATAGTTTATTTGGCTGTAGAATGCTAGTACTGGTGATAGTGGGTAGGAATGATTAGGGTAGGTAAATAGTAAGGTTGAAGTTTTAGGTTTACTATCTTTTGAAGATAACCTGCTCCACAAACTCTTTTACCAGGAAAGCAGAAACTTTAAAAAAAAATGTAATTACAAAGTTATTACATTGAAAAGAATCCAAGCAATAAAATTTATAGGTGAAGTATGGTGGTGCATGCTTATAATCCCAACTGTCTAAGAGGCTGAGACAAGAGGATTATAAGTTTTGAGTCCAGCCTGGGGAATTTAACAACTAAATGAGGTCCTGTCTCAAAATAAAAAAAAAAAAATTAAAAATTTTAAAACAAGGCAGGAGATGTATTTTAGTATGAAGGCCCTGGGTTCAATCCCCAGTATGCCTCCCACCCAAACCTTTTATAATAATAGGTGTAGTTGTCCATTCCTCATCCCAGCACACCAGTTGTTCTCATAATAAACCACCTGAGTTCAATTCCCAGTACTGCAAAAATAAATTAATAAAAATAAACCACCTGATGTGAATGGCTTTAATAAATAATCATTTTATCATTCTCTTCCAGGGTTCTAGTGATTGAGAAGGCCCACTTAGGTGATTCTGACTTAAAATCTGTCATGCAGTGACATGTGACAGTGTTAGGGCCACAGTCGCCTGAGCTAGCTCACATGTATGCTTGTGTAATCTCAAGTGGGGAGAATTCAGAGCTGACAGCAAGGACAGGTGTATCTTTTTAGTTATCTCTTTCTCTGTAGGATTTCACCATCTTTCTCTGTAGTATTTCACCAGTACAGTGGCTGTAGGACATATGAAATTATACAGTATTGTATCTCAGAACTCCAAAGGCACACGTCCCAGGAGATGAAGAAAGCCAGATATCTTGCTTTCTGTAACCTAGACCTGAAAACTTGAGTGTTACTTCCATAGCATTTTATTCCTGGATGCAGTCATGGAAGCCTGTCCAGGTTCAGCAGTAGCAGGGCAGACAGACTCATCTTTTGATGGGGTAATGACAAGGTTCTTGAACAGTATGTATGATGGAAGTATTGTGGCAATTATGGAAAATTAAATCCTTCATACTGTAGGTAAATACCATTAATAGTTTGATTTATCCAGGTTTTTTTCTTTTCATGAAAAAATCATAATCCTGATGTTTACTTGGTAGTGGTGTAATGCTGTAATTTATTAGAAAATACATGATGATTAGGGCCAAGTCTTTCTGATTGAGATACACACACGTGCACACACGCGCACACACGCGCACACACACACACGGTGTCCACACAGAAAGACATATCTTTTTTTTTCATCATCATAAATGAATGAACCATTAACCCTACATGTATGGACGCACATGTGTTTTAGTAGCCAATACCAACTGGTCCTACCCTGTTCAAAAATTCTGTTGTAGGCAGGCTAATTTCCATAGTGCCTTCTGATTCTGGATTACCTTCATTTAGACCTTTCCATAAGCGCTATTAGCCCATTTCCTACCTTTTAACCAACTTATTTCTTCTTTAAAATGCACTTATCAACTGAACTTTAACTATTTAAAATAATTTGATTCCAGCCCAGTTTGAACCTTTATACAACTAGCATTTTTCAGTGTTGATTATAACACTTTCAGAATAAAAGCATAATCTTGACTACATGAATTTATACAGGCTGATTCACTGTCCAAGAAAGATAATATTATTTAGCATTTAATCAAACTAATCAGGGCCAGAAAGTGATATTTTAGGTACCCCAGTGAATTATCTAGTAATTTATACCTACTGAGAAATCTAACCTGAAGGAATGGCTTATCTCCTCAAAGCTGGAAAATTAAGGTTAATTAACATATGTAAGTCTGTTAAAATTGTTAATCACTCAGTAGTTGTTGGGGACAGTGTTTGCATTTCTTTCATGCATTTTCTGCCAGTGATGGTGATTTACTTAGAAAAACTGTAAGATTATAGAAAGATCCTTATCTAAGGTACTTAGAACACCTTTTCAATTATAATGGTATATGTAGTAATTTTTAGGAAAAGTTTTAAAAATGATTTTTATCCTAGTTGATAAGGGAAAAGGTAGCAACAAGAAGCTGTTGACCTTAACATAAACAAATGGATTCAAAAGAATTCAAAGAATCACCCATCTTAAAAAAGAAACTCTAGGGCCGGGGAGTTAGCCCAGTGGTTCCGGCGCCTGTCTTGCAAGCGCAAGGACCCGGGTTCGATTCTGCGATAACCACATAACAATACTGAGTGTGGAGACCCACACCCAGCAGCAACCAGTACCACATACCACAGTGCCGGGCGTGGTGGCTCACGCCTGTAATCCCAGCACTCGGGAGGCAGAGGCAGGAGGATTGTGATGTGAGTTTGAGGCTGAGCTCAGGGCCAGCCTGAACCACAAAGCGAGACCCTGTCTCAAAAAAAAAAACCTAAAAAAAAAAAGGAAACTCTAAGAACACAAATATACTCAATATCACATCACAATTTGCTGCACTCCTTAAGAGCCCATATTCTCCTTAATAAACCTATGCTTCTCCAAAAAAGAGGAGAGAAAATTGATGGTTTTGAATGACTATGTAATAATTTCAAGCCAATTAAAGGAAGTTAAATGAAATAGTTTAAAATTTACCAGAATTTTTTTTTAAAAAGTATTAAATAGATTTTTATAGGAAATTAATCTCTTTTAAAGATCTAAATGAAAGGTTTTTTTTCCCAAAGAACCATGTACATAGAGTTCAATTTAGAAAGAGGCTCATAACATCTAAAGACACTTTTTTGCATGCATGTGGTGCTAGTGTTTTGTATTATTGGTGTTTCAGTTAAAAAGCTGTAGTACAGAATCCATGACAGAAAGGGATCCAAAATAATCCAGATTATAATTTGTGTCCAGTAAGCGAGTGAAAAGGTACCACTCCTGCCTTAGAAGTACAAGGTCCTGAGTTCAGTCCCCGGTACCTGAAAAAAAGAAAATCCAGAGAGAAAGGATGTTCTTGTCCTACTGCCAGGGCAGAACTCAACTCACTTTATCTCCTAGTTTTTCACTCTGTCCAGTGTTGCTAAAGAGAACTGAAACTGTCTTACTCATTGGGTTCAAATTCTGCATATTTATTATGGAAACTTGAGGAATTTGAATAACTTCCTATTTCTGAATAGGTTTTCATGTATAACAGTAATTCTGTTTTTTAAATTTTCATTACACCATATGTACTGCTACTTTCTTTTCATACCTTATAGAGTATACATTAAATAATCTTATGTAGGTAATATAAAAATTATCTGTACAACGGATATATATGTTATATTTCTCAGGCTAAGACTGGGTCCCAAGAACCTATATGCTGCTCAGAGCCTGAGATCTTACATCGCTTCTCTTCTGCTTTTGTCCTGAGTCTTCCAGCCATTTGTTGGCCTTTGAGTTTTTTTCATGAACTATTTTTTGCCACTTCTAAGTACATGTTTGTAGTACATACTTACATTTTTGGGGGGCAATTGGTACATGTACGTAATATGTCTTAATTTCTTTTTATCCCCTTTTCTTCCTTTCCTCCACCATTCATCTCTTTATCCCTTTTTTCCTACATGTTTACAATACCTGATATTTATATTCCTTGTGGAGATTTGAGACAGGTACATAATGCATCTTAATTCTTTTTCATCCCCTTTTCCTCGCCTCCTTTCTCTACCCTCCATGTTTTGATCTCTTGCCCTTTTTTTTTTAGAAAGATCTTCCTCCTTACTTCCTACATCTATCTTTCATTTTGCTCTTTATTTATACTTTAAGTTTCTTAAATAACACAATGTGTGATATTTAAGCTTGTTTGATTTAGGTTTATCTGATTTATTTAGTATTATGTTCTGTAGGCACATCTGTTTTTCTACGGATAGTTCTTTTTACATTTTTGATGTATTTTTAAGTGTGAGCCTTTCAATTCTTAATAAGGTTTATGCTCATTTTGAAGAATCATCAGGACTGGGCTGGGGATTTAGCTCATTGGTTCCAGCGCCTGTCTTGCAAGCGCAAGGGCCCGGGTTTGATCCTCAGTTAACCACATACAATACTGGACATGGAGACTCACCCCAGCAGCAATCAGTACCACATACCACAGTGCCGGGCGTGGTAGCTCACACCTGTAATCCCAGCACTCCGGAGACAGAGGCAGGAGGATTGCTGTGATGTGAGTTTGAGGCTGAGCTCAGTGCCAGCCTGAACTACAAAACGAGACCCTGTCTCAAAAAAAAAAAAAAAAAGAATCATCAGGACTAATTGGCAAGTAGTGATGAGATACCTTACCCTGTACTTTAGGCTGGATTCAGAAAGTGCTAACAGAATCCTAGCCTGTAGGTGTTTTGGGATGCTAAACCACTATCACTGTTTCAAACCCTATAATGTGCTGTGTGTATTGGCAATCCATTTTACCATTGTACCATTGACTAAAGCATCTTTTATTATAATTTCTCAAGGACTGAAGTGTTTTAGATGGGAGTAGCAAAATGTCTTAGATGGAAGTAACATGCATGCTCTGGTTTATTTATACTCAAAGTAAATTTATTGTATAGATGTTAGAAACCTCTCAAGATTACTAGGAATTCTACAGAACCAGGTATGTTCATTAGGAAGAACTGTAAAAGGCTGTTTTCTGGCAGAAACTATAACAAGGACAGGTAGAGTATGGATAGGGCAGCATTACTGTTGATTGTTTTGACTGCTGGCACTGGACAAATGCTGTTCCTACTGCTTGACTTTTACTGTTGTTGCTCTTGAGCCTTAATTGTGCTGCAGTGTTCATTTCTATTGAAGATGCTTCTTTCTGGTTGTTTTTTTTTTTTTTTTTTTTTTTTTTTTTT
>PVIR01023284.1:0-27120 GCA_004026965.1 Petromus typicus | reverse complement strand
TCTTCCTTAAAGAACAAAGCTGGGTAGAGCTACTTAAAGTTATTACTTACCCGCAGATGGAGAGTAAACATACTTCTATGGAATCCCGTTGAGCTTTGGTGAGTGAGCAGCCCTTAGAAAGTCTATACACAGTATGAAGTAAGGAGTCAATGAGGGAGGCATGGTGCTCGGTGCCAGCAAACAGCGGTGCACATCGCGTCAACAAAGGCAGGACAGCGGTGCAAAGGTACCGGTTGAGGGCCAAGGCCATGTCGGTAGCACTCAGAGCAGCCTGCACAGGGATGAGACAGTACAAAGCTATTTGTGTTGGGCAAGAGACAACTTCCAAAGGAAGTGACATGTTGACACAGAACTTTACAATCTGGCAGTGACATCAGGATAAAAACCAGAAACATCTTCCTCAGGTACATCTTTAAACGGTGGGGGAGTGGGGGTTGGTCATGTGATCCTTACCGCCAAAAAGTCAAAAGACAATTACTCATTGTTCTTAAGTAGATAAAACAAATGAAATTACATCTATCTTCTCAAACAGCCCAAGAGGTCTCAGCTGTCTCATAAAAGATCCATACTGAACCATATAAAAGGAAGACACCAGTAATCTTAAAGACATGAGCATTTTCCTGTGCATGGCATGAGAGAGAAACGAGCTTATTTGCACAATAGATCTTATATTCATAAATTCTTTCTGAATTCTATTAAAAATATTCATATTTCTACTCATATCTATCAGCATCAATAATTAAAAGTTGATTTTACTGCTATATCATCATCTATGCTCCTCAGATTCAGAATTTTGTGTGGCCATTCAAAAAATAAAATTTTTCTTCCATTTTTATGATTCCACAGTCAGGGATTTTTATCAAGCAGCTATTGTCAACTTAGTATGTAATATCTTCTGACATAAAAAAAAGGCCCACTGAATTTATAAACAAATAAAAGCAAGAATTCCTGTAATAACATTTGGGGGTTAGGCTTCTTCCACATTGTCAATGGCAACACATTTACCCTAACAGCAGATACTCCTGGTTTTTTTCTGGCTGGTTCATTTGAAATACAATTATCAATGAAATGGTTTCCTGTTCTACTCTCAAGTAACTGTGGAGCTTTTGACACATGGCACAGACTTTAGCCAATCTCTACTGAAGCAAATGAAGACACTGTAACTGTCTTCCTAACTGTACCTGGCATGACTCAACAGAGCCCATTAAATTACCTACATAACCACTTCCTTAGAGAAGGCTAACTGTTCAGGCCAATTTAAAGGATAAATCAAGATTAACAGGAATCACTCTGATCTCTTAAATCAGGGTTATGTGAACCTCTTATGGGTTCTCACAGCATATTCATAATCAGAATTTCTATCCTGGTCATGAGGTTGTCAATTTCATTATTTAATGAATTCCTCATGGGCATATTTTTGTCTTCATACATTGTTTGTTTACAAAACAAGATAGGTACACCGCAAACATTTGTCCAAAAGAGATGAGGGAACAAATGTTCTAAGTCACCAACTACAGAGTCAAAAGTGGAGAAAAGGTACTGGCCAAGTCATACCGTGTCTAGAGAAGCAGCAGCTCGGAGATCTGGCAGAAAGCCAACCTCAAGGAGATGGAGGAGGAAACCTTGTACCTCAATTCCATAGACCCTGTCAAGGAACAAAACCATGGCTGCCTTGTGATCTGGGCAAAAGCCCGCAGACATGTCAGGTTCCACCACATTCCCATCTAAAAAACAGAAGGTGACATGTTGGCGTCAATGCCGGGCCATATGTGGATGGATTACACACGGCTTCTTTCCAGCAGGTTCATTTTAAATAAAGTTATCAATGGTTTCTTGTTCTATCCTCAAGCATGTGCTGTATCAGCTGAGAATATTCAGCAAAGCAATTTCAACCCAAGGTCATCCAAATATTATTTAGGGGCCTATTTGTTAACTGCACTTTTGGGAAAGACATGGTGTTCTACATATCAGATAATGAGAAGGACACAGAACATCAAATCTACTTCGTTAAACAAGGACAGAATGCCACGACATCACTCGGAGATTTCCACTTTTATTGTCACCCTCCCCTCAAATGTATGGAAGGTGATGGAGCTGGGAAGTGTCTACCCACAGACCTCTGGGAAGGTGAGAGCTGGACCCACACAGGGAGGTACACTGTCTCCACCTGGGGTACCACAGCATCTTAACTCTTGACCCAAAATTAAAGCCTCACACAGGTTGACCAAACAAAGGTCACTGAACCAACAACTGCCAATTATGAGTCTGCTTCTAACCCTTCCTTCTCTTGTTATTAGCCAAGGCATGCTGTTGGTTGAGAATGAACCTGATTAAAATGGTTGGAAGACCTTAACTAGTACTATGAGGGAAAAGAATCTCTAGAGGCGCACTTTACACACTAAATATAGAACTAATAACCCACACTGCTGCCATTTGTTGTTCACAGAACGAACTGATTTGTCATTGAAACGGGTGGATGGATATTGGTGTTTTAAGTTTGGCAGGTGAATGCAAAATAAACAATACAGGTTTCCGTCTGCATTGCCCAAAAAGACAAGCAGTAAGAGGAAAAAAAAAAACAACTGACAATCTACCAATGACTAACGCATTTTAAAAATGAGTCCACTGTGACAGTTTACAAAAAGGAAAAATACTTTTAACTCTTGATGGAAACAATGTACTATATTTTTGGGGGAAAATACACCATAAAATACTATGACTAGACCATAGCTAAGGAAAACAAGAAAGAAAGCAACTTGAAGACGCAGGGAGGCTGCTGATGGTGGACAAGTAGAAGAAACAAAAACAACACAGAGGCCCTGGGACTACTCTGGAAGGGACTCGGTCCACTCAGTCAGTGACTCCCGTAGCACGACTGTTATTACACATTAGCACGTCTCCATTCCCTGACCTTCCTGTCACTGGTCTTACTCTTATGCTTGCCTGACAGTGTCAGTTTTGTGGCTCTAAATAGAGGCGCAGGAAAAGGGCCTTTCACCTGAGTGAGAGAGATGTGCAAAGAGGGCAAGAGAAGATGACTGGCGGTACAAGGACATAAACTCCTGTATGTGGATGGACAAAGCACAGGGACAATTTTCAAGTTCCAGCTTTTACTAACATTGCAATGACTCATGATTATGAAGGGAGGTCTGGTTTGCAAGGTAAGCAAACAGGAGGCTTTGCTTTCTTGTTATCATGTGTAGACAGGCCACGCCCACCACTTGCAAGCCACAAGCAGCCCCTTGTTCTAGACTGGAGAGGTTCACAGCGGCCTTTGCGGCACTAACTATTCCAAGACAAAGACCATAACATGCGCTGCCTCATCATGTTTTTTCTAAACTTAGTTTAGTTCAAAATGATTTTAAGTATAAGTATCCAAGAAAGTAGTGGAACAACTGAAAACGAAATATGAACAAGAACAAAAGTCCAATTTAATCTAACAAATCTTTAGCTTGTCTCCAATGATTCCTAAAATATTTAAAGAATCTCTCCTGGGTCTTGTACTCTTCTTTCAACACACTAGTAATGCTTAAATAATGAAGTCAAAAGCTATGGTCATTACTTCAAAGAGCACTTTAAGAAAAGTGACAATGACAACTATGTAAAAGCATGAATCAGGGGACAGAGGAGAATCAAGGCAAATATGGACCAGGAGGAGGACGTAGTGGCAGTGCCTATTTCTTCTTTTCTGAACACTTCCTTGGATGTTATGCAACAAAAAATTTCATCAAAATATAATTGCTTAAAAACAATGAGAATGGAAAATGCTGCATGAAATAATCAATTTTATAATCCCTGTTTTTAAAATAAGCTCAGAAATCACAGTCACTGTGTGGGGAGGAGGTTGCTGAGTACTGACTGTGTTATCTAGAACACCGTGGCCTCCTACATCCTGCTGACTGCCACAAAATGGAAGGTGGCCTTACCTTTGGCTATTGTTGGCATCTGGAAAGCGATGCTAATGACTCCCACCAAATCTCCCAGTGGAATGAGAGATCTCAAAATAGACCTGATTCTGATGGCTTCCCCCTTACCAGCATGAATCAACTAAACAGGAGAAAGAGAGGAACATTAGAATAAGTTTGTGAAATTAAATGCTATCACTCTGTCTAGAAAATCTGGAATATAAATATAGAATAAGTACTATTAGGACTACCTACAAAATTAGACCTCTCTCACAAAATTTTCAGCCTTAGGGATAGATGGCTGCTTGTCCACAATGTGTGTGACTTCAGCATGGTCAAATCATGTACACTACCATCTGATTTCACCCACTAGGATCACTTTTTCTTTTTTTGAAACAGAGTCTCACTTTCTAGTTCAGGCTGGCTCTACCTCAGCCTCAAACTCATATCACAATCCTCCTGCCTCTATCCTCCTCCTATCAGGCATAGTATCTCAGTGACAAAAAAACTGTCCAATACAGTAACAGCAGATCAGGATATAGTCAAGAATCTCAGCAAGTCTAGCATAGACTACAGCATGCCAGGTGTCTGTGTCCTTCCCACAGGGCAGGACACTTGTGCACTCTTTTTGACAAAAAGAGAGCCACAGCTAGAAACTGCAAAGATGAATTAATTTCAGAAGTGTTAAACCAAATCTTCTGCTGGTTCCTTTATTGGTATTTGTCCCTCCTTAAAAAAAGACATGACAACAAACCAAAAAGTATCTACTTCTCAGCATAAATCCTTTAGTTCCTCTGATGTTTTCACAAGATGAAGAAAAGAAGTAGCATCAGTATCAAGGTGTTCTGTCTGCAATCACCTCCCGCATAAACATTTTTTCAAAATCTGTTCCAATTTACTAAACTCAAAAGTCTCATTAGCAGAAATGGCTCAGTTTTACCAAAAATAGGCTCCAGATTTTCTAACATTCTAACATTTCTCCATCTTAGGATTCTTCTCTGCTCATACAGAAAGTGTACATTTACCAAGTTTTGACCTAGGAGTGTACAAGAAAGGCACTCTAAACAAAAGCAAAGCAAACAGAGACACCAAAAATGAGAGGAAAAGCAAGCAAGGGTCTGTGGCTTTGTGTCCATCTCAGTATGAAAGTGACTTCTCAGTGGGGCAAAGTGGGACATGTCTGTAGCCCCAGCATTAGGAGAGGTTAAGGCAAGAGGTTTGAAAATCCAAGCGTTGCTCTGATGGCTTCAGGAGATCCTGTCTCAAAATCAAAAATAAAGAAAAGAGCTTTGGATATAGCTCATTACAAAAGCCCTAGATTCAATCTTCTCTACTATAAAGTGACCAGCCACTACCACCAATGATGGTTAATGTGTTTCAAACTCTGGAGTTATTTCCCATCTACAAGTCATGAAAATAATCGATGGGTTCTGGCTAGCAGTTTTAAGTACAAACAATGGAATAAACTGAAATTGATTAGAATAAAGTAAACCAGCTAGTACCAGGATGTATTACATAGTAAAAATATTTTTCCATGAGGCTTTCATTTCAACTTGGCCAAAAAGTTTTAGAAAACATTACTCTCTATGGTCTTTCCCACTGTCTGCCCAGCCTCCCAGTTGCTCATAATCCAGCGCAAGTATATGGAACTAAAAGTTGTACAAAAGAAATCAATTTCATGGGAGCAGCTGTCTTCTTCAAAAAATGAAATGGTGCAGGAAAAATACATTCTTTTCTTAAAATGTAGGGAGGCCATAAGTTTAATAGGTTTATGAATAAGTGTTCAATCAATGCTCTAAAGTGAAATCCTAGTACTGATTTTTATAGCCAATTTCCAAACCAATAAGTTCAGCCATCAGGCTGCAGCTCCCATTTCAAATGGAGAGAACATATGACTGGCTCTGAATGCTGCTATTATCCTCACCAACCAGGGTTTCTTAACACAGACAGATACTCTCAGAGAGAAGATCCTGAGACCCTCAGACTCACATGCATCTCAGGAGCACAGCGTCCCAGGAGGTCAATCAAGGCCGCATAAAAGGTCATGATTGCATTCCCCATATGGATGGTATCATCTTCTTCCTCCTCAGTATCACTTTTATAGATTTTTCAAAAGAACCAGAAAGCAAACAGAATAACATTTCATGGTCATCATACATCTCTCAGGGTAAAAGGACCCCTAACGTGATACATTATTCACCTTCCAACACTTTCCAGGTATCTGAAATCTACAGACTGATGTTCTCAAAGGAAAACAACAAGTTAAAGATCTGAGTTAAGGATCCCTTTACATCCTAGGCATTTTGGTATTAAGGTCCCCTCAAACAGGAAAAAGAGGAATTGCTTATTCTATGGATTCTTCTCATTTGTAATGATAGAACATTAACATAGGAAGTAATTGATACAAAGCTTAAGAGTATTATAAACAGCACACATGTAAAGAAAAGGTGACAAGGATGTCATGTAATACACAGTGCCTTGTCCAGAGTAATTAACAATCAGAAATGTTACCCCATTTATTCAGTTCCCTCTTACCAAATACCTACTTCCCACAAATAATCAAACATCTGTCTCCCAGTCTGTAGGAGACAAATTTAAGAACGGCATCCTCTTGCTAAGGAGAGCCAACCTAGAGGCTCATATCCATTCTCCTTGATCTCCTTGCCTGGCAGAGGTTGCTATAGCTGGACTGTGTCTGTAGCACGGTAGCAAGACCTGGCTGACAGCCTTGGTCTCGGGCACACAAGCTGGTCCCAGGGCTCTCAGGTGTGCACGTGCTAGTGAAGCCAGACTAGAGGGAGGCCTCTGTGTATGTTTTCTGCTCAGAAACTAAGTACCTCGTGGCTGTTACACAATGTACGTATGTTTGTATGCATGCATATGTGAGTGAGGGTGTGGGTGAACTTTTTTGTTCATGGAGTTCTCCTGCTCTGGAAATCTCGCTATGATGTAGACAGAGTATCAATGTCTAGTCTATATGTGGAAGAAGAAAGGTTCTAAGAGCCCTGTGCACTCTACTACTTTGCCTCCAAGTCTACCTGCAATAAGCTCCACATTTTATCTTTACCAGACCTGTCAGTCTTACCAGGGTGACTATAAGATCCCCCCACAAACAAAAACTAAACCAAACCAAAATCTATGAAGGTAAGATAAAAGCTATGCCAAGAGTGAATTATGTCCAATCTGGAATTAAGTATTTTTTTAAATTGAAATCTTTATTGGTACACTACTAATACACATCATAACTGCACTCCACAATGGGGATTTGTACCAGTATAAGACACAACTTAATTCTTATTTTTTCCCATAGCCCTACCCACCCTACCACTCTCCTATATACATACAATTTGTTTCCTTTCTTTTTTGTTATAATCTCATTATTTTTCCCTCCTCACTCTATTACACTTTGAGTATTTCCTATTAATTAAGGATTTACTATGGAGAAATGGAAGATAGTGGCCACTGCCCTGTCCATCTGCAGTACCTTAACTGAGACTCCTATTCCTCAGCATGACACCATCTCTTCTGGACTCTGTCACTGTCCTGGTTTGGTCAAGTCCCGCTCTGCCCCTCTCTCTGATCACATCCCAGGAGCTCACTCAAATTACCTCCCCACAGGCCACTCATCCAACCTCAAAGGTTCGTATCCCATCAACCTTTTCACTTGTTCCCCTCAGAATATTCACAAATTGCTGCACCTCCTGCAACCTTAATGTTTCTCTGCTAAATCCACACAATCTTTCAGCTTCCTTTCTGTTCATTCAACCTATTCAAGAAGCAAAGTCTGTGTACTCCTCTATGTCTAAAACCTTGTTTCCAAAGGACTACATGTTCAGTATCAGAAACTATACTACAATTAGCAGAATGTCAGATACATTTGATAATCTTTAGTCCAACGGTATAATTTACGTATGAAGGTGTGAACATTAGACCTACAGGGTTCTACTGGATCCGCTAGTAGGTGAGGGGCCATCTCGGGATGGGTCTTCAGCTATTTTTATGGCTTCTTCCATCGCTGACAAGAGGCCATTCCCACCTTCCCCTCTCAAAGCAGGACCAAAGCACTCAGGCCTCCGGATGAGCAATCTCACCACGACATTCGCATTTTCCTCCACGCTCTCCCCTAAGACAAAAGGGGAACCAAGACAAGTTTGCACTGTATGGAAATTCTCAGCAAATAAATGCAACATAATAACCAGTTTTTAAAGAAATAAACAAAACTTAAGAACAGGCTAGCAAGGTCAAAATTTCACTCCAACTACTACATTTATCCACACAAAGAACAGTAAGTTTATTTTCTTCACATGGCATTTTTGAAGCAGAAAAAAAGATCATTAAGGCATAAATTATTCATTCTCATTAGCTTGTTATGGAGAAAGCTATCATAATCCTACTTATTACGGCCCAGTTATAAAAATTTATGATAATTTAGGTATCTAAAGATTTTAATTTAAATAATTATCGACTTAATTTATAATAATAATTACTATTTCATACACCCATTGCTTACAAAATATTCAATTTCTTCACCAACATTCATGTCTTTCCTGAACATGCTAAATAAAGAACCGCTATTTTCTTCCAATTTTAATGAAGACCAAAAATGATCTCGAGCAGTCAGTTCCTACCATTACAAAAGACAGCAAATCTGAGAAAGTCGAGGTATCTCTCTCCTTCAACTGGATTCCACCCAATGTCTGGATAACCCTTGGACACCAGCATCTGGCAACTCTGCAGTCCACAACCAGCCAAGTACCGGACTACCTACAAACAAGAAGACAAGCAGGTCACCAGTGTTTGCGTGACAGTCACTGGACTTGCATCACGTGCAGTAACTAGTGTAACTACAGTCCCCACAAAGGATGACTTAAAACACTGTGTTCTTCAAATACCTTTTAATGTCATGATAATCCATATGCACTTCTTTTAATGTATTCTCAGAATTAAATATTTAAATATAATAAAAGATGGTCATAAAAATTTATGAATCAAATCTATGAAAGAATGATATTTCTGGGTTTCACATCATTTGAGACTTTGATCTATAACAGATATAATATTTGATAAACTTCAGAATGTCTAATGACTCTGTTCCCCACGGAACATTCACGTGTAGCCCAATGGAAAAAATGCAATCTATTTGAAACACTGAAAAATCTAATATTTGTACATTTTTAAAAAGTAAATTATTCTCAAAATGAGTCATCAACTTAATGGAAAAGTATATGTGAGGAAAAAATACGGAGAAATAGACAAAACCTAAACTTAGAGGCAAATATTCATTATTCAAATCAGACTGACATGACCCATTGGGTCTGTCATTTCAACAAATTACTTATGTTCTTGGGGCCTCAGTTACACTGTTTAGCAAGAGGAAAATAGGAGAGAAAAGGACAAATAAAGGCGTTGAGATATGTCATGTGTGTGTACCAAAGGATGTACAATTAAATTATTTGTTTAAAATATCAATTTAATGAGCTTTGAAAGATTGTCTGTAGTCACAAAAATCACCCACAAGTAAGATACAGATTTCCATCCTCTCCAAAGGCCCCCAAACTCTTCGCAGTTCCTTCTTCCCTATACACTGAGCCCCAAACTACTCACTCTCACTCCAAACTCGATTTCATTTCCTGAAATATTTCTACATATAAGCATGCAGCGTGCATCTTCCTGTACCTGATCTTTCACTCAGCAAAGTGACGTAAAGTCATTCACATTAAGGCAAAACTCAGTACTTGTTTTACTGCTGGATGGTGTCCATTACGTATGATACACCACTGTATGACTTTAGTAATTCACACAGTCATAGACACCTGAGTTGCTTAAAGTTTTTGCAATGATGTATAAAACTGCTATACACAATCTTGTCCAAGTTTTATGTATGGACACATACTTTTCCTTTCTATTGAGTAAATTCCTAGGAGTGAGAAGGCCAGGTGGACAGCTCCTCATGGTGTGTATTTAAACTGATAAAATGTCAAAAGTCTTTTCAAATTGACTTTTGCCTTATTAACCCTAGTAGCAGAATATGAGGGCTTCAATCACTCTCCGTCCTACCCTACATGTGGTGTTCTCTGGCTCTTCAAATCAGCCATTGCACTAAGCGTGCAATTGAAAAGATCTCCAGTAATGGATGGGAAGAAAGTCTCCGAGATGATCAGGGGCTCGAGGCTTCCTGCTCCTGGCCCTGTCTGCCGGGAGGAGTTTTCTCTTTCATGCTGGCAACAGCCGTGCGCACAGCATCAGCCCTGCTGCTCTCTATGCGGGAAAATGTGGTTAATAGAGAAAAAAACACACTCCCAGCTAATGGATCTGAATAAATATATAAACATATAAATACATGATACACTGCTGTGCTGCAGGAACAATGCTTCAGCCAATGGTCAACCATGCATGACCACAGTCCTCTAAGACAAGGTCTCCTACCAATGCTGCAGCTCTCTTAGTCAATCTAAGCACACATGTCTATAGTGTTTGCACAACAAAAAAGTGCCTAACTGCACATTTCTCAGAATATACCCATGTTAAGTAATGTGTGACTGTGTATGTATGTAGTATATATTAATGCTTTAAATCAAAACATTTATTGAAATTAAAATTTACATATATAATACACACACACATAATATTCAATTATGGAAAATAAATCAGGGAAGGGACTAAGAAACTCTTGAGGAAGGACATACAGTTGTTGATCAAGAAGGCAATTTGGAGTCAAGACCGGAAGAAAACAGCCCTAGGATCTCTGGGGTACAGACACTATAAAATCTTGGGTTATACTGGGAATGACAAAGGTCTTCAGAGAGTCCAGGCCAGAAGGGTGACATTAGAGATAGGAGCAGACTCTAGAACAGGGAAGGTAAACCATTCCCAGATGAGCCCAAACTGCACCCCAAACCCACTATGTACCCCAAAGGGCCAACACTTCAATTAATCAGGAACACGGCACTGAGATTTTAGCTGAGAAAAATAACTTATGCACTAGCAACTTCTGCGTTAAAAGAAAAACAACACTTGTGCCATATTTTTCTCCATCAGTGCTCCAGGGGAGCAAGGAAGGGTGGAGTTATCACTTGGAACATGCGGCAGCTGCACTACAGGGAAAAGTTCTCCACATGTGACCAGTATCGATGTGGCTAAATGCACTGAGTCTAATCACCCTAGGGCTATCCCTGATGCGCAGTGCAGGGATATGTAAAGGCAGTATGATTCAAATGTGTGAATGAGATGTTAATTAAAAAATTGAAACTATGACTATATAGTTATAGTCAAAGTTATAGTTAAAGTATGACTATAACGAAAGTGCCAACAGACGTCATTAAAAGGCAAAAGTGTCCAAGCACACAGACACAGTAACCTGTTTCACAAGAAAGTCTTGTTTTGTTTTTTGGTTTTGGGGGTTTACAGATAGAGTCTCGATATGTAGTTCACGCTGGCCCTGAGCTCACTAAGTAGCCCACGTGATCCTCAAACTCACAGCAATCCTCCTGCCTCTGTCTCCCAAGGGCTAGGGTTACAGGCGTGAGCCAACACAGCAAAATCACGATCAGAAGAGATACAATTTCTGAAATCTCATGCTCTTCATAACAACATACAATAGAATTACACTGAACACCACACATACTAAACAACTTCAGGATAATAACATACTCTAATTCTAATACACAAGTTTTTAAATAACCCCAAGAAAGAACTATGTTACTAGAAAACAGTAGTTTTATGTAATGTAACTGTTACAGTAAATGTAACAGTACTAGTTACATTTACTACATTTTGTATTTTTATGTCACGCAGACACACAGGCCGGGGGTGGCTCACCTTTTCTAGGTCCGGCTCACGCAAAGCCAGGGCTAGTTCATTATTGTCCATCACAGAGGCTGCTGCCACATCCAGAGGAGTTGACCCTCTCATCGCTGGTGAGGCTAATTCAAACAAAGATGGGGTGAAACTTGGATTGTGCTGTAACCAGGAATTCCACACAGACATGCGCTGTTTTAAAAGTTAACTCCTAAATGCCACAATAGAGCCCTTATTGTAAATCATTTTCAAGTTCACATTTCAATCATTTAGGAAATAAAATTTGCATACATTTATTGTGCAAAACATGTTCTGAAATACATAAACATTATAGAATGACTCCCTTGGACGAATCAATGTATATATTACTTCAACGGCTTAATTTTTGTGGTGAAAGCACTTAAAATGTAATCTCTCATTTTTAGGAATATGGTTCAGTGTTACTAAGTTTTGTATATATTTACATTGGCCCATCCCCTTACATGGGCCCCTGGTAAGTACTATTTTCTATTCTGCATTTCTATAACTCAACTTTTTAAGATTCTATCCATAACCGAGCTCCTGTGGCATTTGTCTCTGTTAGGTTTTTTTCACTTCACCTAATGTCCACCAGGCTCACCTACTGCCAGAACTGACAAGATTTCCACCTTTCTAAAGTACTACATTGTGCTTAGGCGAGGTGTTTTCTCTCTTCCTCTCCTGATACACACTGAGGTTTATTCCATACCATGACTATTGCTAATAATGTTGCAATGAGCAGATTTCTGTCTCACATGATGATTTCACTTGTTGGAATGTCAGAAATGAAACTATATGATTCTATCACACTTTATTCTTAACTGTTTTCCAGAGCCTTATCATTTTTAATATTGGTTGTACTAATGTAGATTTCTACCAACACTGTACAATGGTTCTCACCCTCATCAACATTTACTACATTTTGTATTTTTATGTCATTTTGATGAATGTCAGGGTATTGTATTATAGCTTTTACTGTACATTACTGATGCTGAATATTTTTCCACATACCTTTGGCCAATGGTACATTCTTTTGAGAAAAGTCTTTTCAAATCGTTGCACATTTTTTAACATGAAATTTAATTTTAAAATGTAACATGTACTTTATTTTAAAGATCAAATAAAAGCCATACGTTTACTTACCAAGACCAACACTGCTGTTTTCTAGTAAATAACTGAGATGATCAAACATAGCTTTTTGATTCTGCCTACTAATACGACAGAAGTAACAGAGAAAACGGCAACAGTTGGCCACCATCTTGGGAAAGGTGATTTCCTATACAAAGAGCAATTAGGGAGTTATTGGAAGCAAAAGACCATTATGAAACCAAGCTCAGACCCTGGATTGTCGATCCATATGCGTCCATGTGTGCCAAACCTCAGAATCGAAGGTTTATAAAGGTGTAGACTGATCCATCCTGCCCTAGAGCCACTGAAAAACAAGCCTGGCACTAAAAAGCCTCATTAATATCACCAGATAGGATCTACAATTCACCTACAACTCTAAACTCAACGGTAGCAAGAGCCTTGGTTTAGGGACAAGGAGACTCAATTAGGGTTCCTGACTACTACTACTAGCTCTGCTTGCCTGTGAAATTATAAAATCTTTGGCTGTGTAATATTGGTATATATGAATAATACCACTTTAAATCAGGAAGGGAAAGGATATACTGAGATAATTTCTGAAATAGGTACAGTTTAGTACTTGGAAATACCCTATAGTAGAAATACATTCTCCTATCAGGAGGAAGAGGAGGAGAAAGATGATGATGATGACGACGACGAAGACAACTCCAATGACGACGGCATGATGATGAGATTCCTTCCAGGATTCAATACCCCAAACATCAGCACAAAGCTTGTGTGCCGAGCCCCCTAACGAGAAGGCTCCTACTGGGCCTACCTGACACACCACCTCTCACCCTAGTTGCTCCCTAGACTCCTTAACAAACATACTATGAATAACTTTTTAATTCTCTAAGTGGTAGCCTGATGGGAAATTTATTTCTACAATGTGAAAAATAAAATAAAATTAAAAATAAAATATCTTAAAATTTAAAATATAAGAATGTATTTTGTATAATAGAAATCATAAAATTATATTGATTTGTATTGTTATTTAAAAGCATTTTACCAATTTAGTTTTAAAGAGCATTCTTTTAAGGCAAAATTTAGAAGTTCACTGTAGAATCATACAACAGGTATGTCACAGAGCATCACTGCTGAGTCCTGTATAGTTCAGATTTTTAGTGGAGCCATCATGTGACTTATGAGTGATGGCTGAGTGTGAAGGACAGGCCTGTATCATTGTCTTGGGATAGGACAGGATTTAACTTGCAATTCAAAATAAATGAGGGTAGCATTAACTTTCTGAAGTTCTTAAACAGGTCCTAAATTAAAATTACATAGCATAAGATAGAAACTTTATCACCATCTAGAAAATAACCACTAGAAGATCCAGCTCTCAGTGTCAAAGGTGACACTCTTTAACAGCAATCCTGTTACAAATTCTCTGCAACCAAAGTAGTCAGGAGATGTTACCCAACAGTATCCCAGGAATCAGACTCTCCTTTACCTTGGATTCCCCGCCTCCGAGGACATTCACCATGACCTCCATCACAGTCTCATGCATTCCGAGTGCTCTCATGAGATTAGGGTGCTGGTAAAACACTTTGTTATTCATGATGTCCCTAGAAAGGACAGAGGAGAGATGGGCGAGAGCACTGAGCTCAGAGAAAAAGTTAAACATTTATCTGAGATTCTATTAGGTAATAACTGTTGTGTATAGGAAAGCAAGAGTGGTCTTAGGTAAGCCACAAATGCTAACCACTACAACTGAATCTTTATAAAAATATTGATAGTCTACCAAAAATGACACACAAATTATTTATTGTTCTGAGGGACCAGAAATGTTTTATGTAAATATTAGTTACATGGAATATATTTTGGACTCTTATTCCTAATCCAACCATGTGTTCAACCTTTTGTGTAGAGATAATAATCAGAGATATACAATGTTTATATATGTTCTTTTTTTTTTTTTTGCTGGGGTTTGAATCAATGTTTCTCTGTGTAACAGATGTAACAATGTGTAACAATGTCTGTCTACCTATTTTTAGGCAGAGTCTCCCTACATCACTGAATTGCCCAGGCTCTGTGGGAACTGGAATTATAGAGGTGAGCTATCATATATATAGCTGTATATAAATTCTTGATGTTTAAGTCCCTCTACTTTTCAGATATTCTTTTTGCTATTATTGTGATGCTAAGGAGTAAAGTCAAGGTTTTATGTATGCTAGAAGAACACTCTCCACTGAGCTACACTTTCTGCCTTATTTACCCAATTTTTAGTACTACTTTTAATATTTAGATGTAAAATTACAGTAGTGATATTTTCCGATATAGTCATGTTTTATTTTCAGAGATAAGCTTGAAAGAATGCATGTCCTCCAGGAGAAACTGAATGTTTATGAAGTCCAGATACCAGTAATACACCTCATTAAAATAAGCATTTAATTCAAAGAAAGATCAGCAGATAATATCTTAAATGGTTCAAATTATTAACTCATTAAGCATTACTGCAACAGATGTGTTAAAGTCTAAGTATATTAGTGCTCAGTAGGAAACTTCACTCATGGTAAATAAAAGGTTCTGCTGACTTCTATTATAATCTAAATTATATCAAAGCAAGAGCATTTTGTACAATACACTTTCTTGCAAGAAGACTGAAACTTTCTCAAATCAGATTTCTTTAATCGAATCACCTATTCAGTCATCTTATAAATTGATTTGTCTGTAAGTGGATTGATAATTATCCTTCCAAGTAGTTCAGTTATCATTTATTGTGCATGCCCTTCACGTGAAATATTTCTAATACTAAAAAAATAAATTTTATTTAATATTATTTTGAATTTTATCAATAACAATTTTTTAAAGACATGTAAGATTATATCTTTGTCCTTTAAGAAAGAAATTCATCTCTATGTATGGCTTTCATCTGGTTAAGTAAAATCTCTTCTGATAAGAGGTTTCAATAGGCAAGTTTTAAATGCTCACATTCAGATAAGCCCCATGCTCATACAATGATGAACTAAGACCTTAATCTTCACTATTTAATCTTCCCTCTTTGTCCTGTTAAACACATCATTGTTATTATTGTCAACACCTATTATCATGAATTTGAAATATGGTCTTGAGTCTATTTCCATGAATTTGGATACTAAATAGGTCCACACCCATCTAGTTTTTTGAAGTACGAAGATACTGTGGGACAATGCTTAATTGTTTCAACTTGACTGCTTAGAAACCACCCAAGTTTAGGAAAGCATATTTTCTGGGTGCTTCTGGGAGGTTATACAGGGATAACTTTGGACAATATATATGATCTTTTCCCCTCTCCTCTCTCAGACTGGTCTCCTGGTCTGCTTCCTAGCGTCCACAAAGAAGTCTTGCTCTAGTGTGCCCGTCTGCCCTGATGTTTCTACCTTGGAACCAGTTACCATGGACTGAATCCTCTGAAACCACGAGCTCAGTAAACTATTTCCTCCTTTAAATTGTGGGCATCTGGTACTTAGTGCCAGCAATGGTAAAACTTATAATGAATATACCTAGATGACATTATACAATTGTGCCTTGATACAAATGTTTCATTTCCTCAGTACAGTTCTGTCAAAGCAATAACTGGGTTATTCTACTTCATTAGTTTTACTCAAAAAACCAACTGTAGGACTCTGTGATCCAGTTTATTATTTCTTTATGATCTATCTTACTTATGTAGCTAGAATCTTCATTGTCTCTTTGCCATATCTTTAATTACACTAAGATTTATTACTGAATATTTCTCTTTTCATCAATATTTAATATTTTACATTCTAGATTTGCACATTTTCAGGCATTTTTACTCATCGTATGGTTTAAAACATATAGTTTGACTTTTTGTCTGTGTCTATTCTGCTTTTTCATAGGCCCAAATTAAAAAGGTCTTTAAATGATAACATTAAGGAAATGTTCTTTATTTTGTTCTGATCTCTAACAATGGGCATAAACTTAAACCATCAAATCCATGTGACAAACAGACTAATGCTATTGGATACTCAAAAGTATTCCCCTTTTCTTCCTTGTTCTTAAGGCCCAGTACATGAAGCCAAGTCTCCTTATTACTTTTTGTAGTTGAGTGTTTTCCCCCAACCAACCTCAGCCTTTATTGTATTTTATTATCTTAAGTTTTATGAATGATTATATATTCCTAAGGAACTGGAAAAAATACTCTAAGCTAATTGTTACATCATGATGCCTTAGCTTCTAGCTTTAAGATTAATTATCTTCTGTCACAGAGCAACATTTTAATTGAGCTGAAAACAATCTCTAGAAAAACAAAGACTTAATATAATGATCATCTAATTCACACTATATATATTTGCATTAGTGTACCTACTATGTACTACATAAAAATGAGAAGAAATTTCTAAGACAAAGCAGAGTCACAGTTAAATAACTTACCCTAATCCACGAATCATAAGCTTCTCTTCTTCCTTGCCCATTCTTACACTCAGCAGAGAACGGATCTGACCAAGGGAGGCCAGCAGGTTGATGGTGTCTTCTACAGAGACACCGTTGATGGTATAGGTCTTCGGCAGTGCCCGGACCAGGCCCCCAATGCCATCATACTGCCTATGCAGCAACACAAACATGGCCCTCACCAACTCAGGGTCTTCAATGACAGACTCCTGAGCCCACCGCACCATGGTCTCAGAAATCAACTGCTGCAGACTGGCTGTAGTGATATTAATCACGCACACATACAAAAAAGGAAAATAAGAAGAAAATACACATCAGTTGCACATATTCATGTGTTATAACCCAAAGTAGTATCTCCATTGGTAGCCAAGTTCAAAAGGCCAAGAATAACCTTTGAAGAAGATAAACTTCATTTCAAAACTATATTATCTCAATAAAAATTAGGTCATACAAACATAAAAATACAAAAAGTTTCCTAAAAGGTCTTCTTAGCATCAAACAAGCTCTTTCAAAGTTGCAATCTCTTTTTCAATATTACTGCTGACAGTCTATAAGTAACTGACAGTATGACAATTAATACAAAGGACTCTAACTTTGGTTCCTTTGTTTTCCTTCCAAAAGATCCTTATAAAGGTCAATCATGGATTTCAAAGGTATGTGCTTATCTACATGCTTATTTTAAGTTCGGTCAATTACAAGAGTAACCACATATGTTTTTATTTAAATGAGAATCCTGAATGGTCACTTAAAATGTCAAGAGGATTTGATTGTGAAGATATACTAAAGTAGGAAGTTATTACATTCATATATTACTTCCAAGGTCACATACAACACTAATCATGCAAAAGCAGTACAAACTTTCAAATCTCTCAAAGCAAATAGTAAAAAATTATCCAAGTTAAGTGAGGCTGATGTGACTAATTCATATTCTCAGTAAGACACTATGCCATTATATATTTCCACAGGTCTCAAAACCATGCTATTATTTTAATGAGTTAAGGTCATAAATCTGACAATAACAAAATGTGATTAATGAAAACCTTTGAACCACAATTTTGAAGATGTCCTGATTCAAATTTGGTTGTGACTCTGAAGAACAAATTTAGAAGTAATTCCATGGATGAAGATGTCCCACTATAAGTGATAAAAAATTTTAGTGAATTTAATACTTTCTTTCAGAAAAATCCCTTCATAAGACAGCACTGCATCTTAAAATCATGGGATACTTAGAAGGGGAGTAAAAAATAAGCTGGATCCCTAAGGAGTTCTGAGCACCCCGATCAGGATGACTGTGCCATGCCCAAGGGACTACCTAGAGCCAAGGGGGGAATTTTTTTCCCCCAGGAGTAGCAGCCTGTGTTCTCAGTTAAATATGAGGTGTGATCAAATTATTGGGAGTGGTTAAATGAGAAGTTATTATAATGAAAGATCCACTGATCTTAATCCTTCACAAAACACTCCTCGCTTTTCACATACTTATCTGTCCTATTCTGGTTACTTTCCAGAGTTGTTCTGAAGTCTTCTCTCTTGAGTGGCTCTTCTTACACTTTGAAGATGCCATGATGTCCTCAATCAATTCAAAATATTTATCTTTCATGGTCACTTTGATCATGAGGAAGACTCAGAAGTTCCCGGGGGCCAGACCCAATGAGTACGTTAAGTGAGAACATCCTGCAGTGGTTTTGAGCCTGCCTTTGCAATGGATGGCCTGGCAGGAGTCCTTACCATATTTTTTACTGACTTTGTAAATCGTAAGAGAATATTTAGAGGAATATTAATGGCAATGCAACCTTACTGAAATAATTTAAATAAATCCATTTGAAGATTTCCTGGAGTTTTCAACCACATTGCATAGGATGAACTAGAAAGGCCTAACACTTTGGGAAATATTTCAGAACCAAAAGATAGTTATAAACATTATGTCTTTAGCTTTTAAAAGAAGTAACCACCTGAAAATCAACTGCAAGGACAGTATTTATACATGAGGGTCAAATTTCTCCCTTTAAGCCGTCTCTGAAAGGATCCCATTCAACATTAATTTACTTCTATAAGCCCATCCATCATGCCCTGCTGCAACCTCTCACTCTGGCCCCGCAAATATCCTAAGCTGTTGTTGGCTACTTCTGGGAACTACAAGCATAAAGGTAAGATTCTGGCTCTTACAAATTGTAAACTCCACGATCTTGCTGGATTTTTGCAGGGTCATATTCATTCAGTGAAAAACCTGAGAGGATATTCTTTCAAGAGTAAATTTAAGTAAATTCTGCACCCATTAATAAATGTCCCCGAATCCATTCATATGCTTACACGACTTCTTGGCATCACTTGCAACTGGCTTTTCTGCCTGCTTCTTCTTGAGGTATGTCACCTTTTCCACCAGGGACAGCAGGCGTCCTCTAATGGTTAAGTCACTATTTCCGTCCAGGGACCCATCTTCATCTAGCTCAATCCCTAGGCATGAATAAAGCACAGAAAATAATTGGGGAATTCATATGAAAAATTACATTTGAGGAGTAATCCTCAGGCCTTGCAACTTTTTCTACTGATAGCTTCAAGTGATGTCTAAAACACAACAACACTGAGTTAAGCACTCCGATGAGATTCAATCTCTTTTACTCCTTTTTCTTCTGCTCCTAGAAGCTCAGGAGCACCCACACCCACAAGGATAAAGTGTGGACTAGAAAAGATTTAAAAATTCTCAAGAGCAAAGATCCTTCAAGTTCTTTGGCCTGATCCTTTGGGCTTTTCTGAATTTGGATGCTACCTGTGTACACGCTGCACCACATCACTCACACCCAGCTTCTAACCTCTCTTCCCACTGAATATGTCAGATGTATTTTGGCAACTTGAGAGACAAAGAACAGGCACAATAAGTATCCTAAAGCAGGGAATGCTGCATATCTGCATGAATAACTCTACTGCTGTAAGAGTATCCAGTTACTCACAGTGTATACAAGGTATTAATTCACATATGCAGCAGCTCTTCATTCATGAAATGAATGACCTGGCTCTTCATTTAAAATAAGACTAACAGTTCCACTAGTGGGGTGTGTGTATATCAAAGAATGACTCATTCATTTTCTTTCACTGAATGGCAGGGCTTATCTACAACATGTCCTAAAAGAATAAGAACTAGATATCCTGAATATTTCATCAATTTTACTTTGAAAGTTCCTAAAATAGAGATTCACAGATGTGTAAATATCATATCTTTTCTCTGGTATGAGAAAATGAAGATATAAATGAGTTCCAGAATATATGTTATATATTGTGAAATAGAAAATACTAAAAGTGAAATGAGGTGAAGAGGAAAAAATAAAGAGATTATAGCAAAAAAGAAATGAAACAAAGCTCATGTATATAAGGGGTGGAGGTGGTAGGGTGGGTAGGGGTTTGGGAAAAAATAAGAATTACTTTGTGTCATATACTGGTACAGACGCTCACTGTTGAATGCAATCATAATGTGTATATGTAATGTACCAATAAAGATCTCAATTTTTAAAAAAAGACAAAGATGGAAAGTAGGATGTACAGAAAATAGATAAATACAGTAAAATGTTAATTACAGAACCTAGATGACAGAGATGTTCATTGTAAAATTCAGTATTTTTTGGTTTGAAAAATACTAAGCTGGGTCTGGTAGTGCTTGCCTACAAAAAAATAGAGATTTTCTTAACTGGTTTGGACAGCAGACATATAATTATGTAAGACCTCCTTTGGCATTCATTAGTTTCAAAAGGCATATGCGAGAGTTCCTAGGTCATTCCTCAGTGATGACTCTTCTTCCAGTTCAAACACAACAGTCTGCATTCAAATTTCTTTCATTTAAAAAGTTTTACTGGGGTGTAATTGATAGATTAAAACTTCATATATTCAATATATATTATTTAATGTTTGGATGAATTCAAATATGCATTATACCATCATCATAAACTATGGGCACAACCCCATCACCTTTAAGTTTCTTTACACTTTGTCTCTTCCTGTGTTTGTTGATGTTGTTATAAGAACATTAATACAATGTCTACTGTCTTAATAAAAAGTTTTAAATGCACAACACACTTAAAAATAAAACTAACGGCACATGTTAAATACCAGGTACCTAGGACCTACGCATTTTGTGAAAAGGCAACTTTACATTCAGCAACTAAAACAAATTAAGACTCAATTTATCTTCCAGAAACCTTCAGCTACATAACCCCCTACTCCTGTTCCTCTGCCGATGAAAAAGAGATAAACAAAGAGAAACTTTGGGTCATCTTCTTCTTGGTCCTGTTGCCTCTGATTTTTCTGTCCCTCTTCAACTGCCATATATTTTGCCATACAAAACATCCTTATATGAACTTATGAGTTCTTAAAGCACAAGAAATATTAATATTCTCCCAACAGAGATACTATGCACATATGTAGTAAATTATGTACTCTTATTTATATCTGGATTAAAAACATGTACTAGGTTGTAAATCAAGGAGAACTTACCACAGTGTGTCATCAAATCTTCATGGAAATCCAAGAGTTGGTCACGAATTTCTTCAGGACATGGACATTCACTTTTATCATCCTTAAAATTGAGAAGCATATTGATCTGAAGATAGAACAGGCAAAAAAGAAGAACAAGGGATAAAAGAAAGAAAATTTCAGGAATTATACAGAAAAAAACTAAAGGTGTGAAAAATCAGTCAACTGTTTAAAAACTGCTCAATGAACGACATATCACTGTACTTACTGTTCCATCACAAACACATTTGTATCACAAAATGAACCAAATCTTCTGAAGCTGAGTAGTATAGAAAATAGTCATACAACACTGATCCATTTTTCTCAATTTTACTATATGATATACTCCTGTAGACTTCTACAATACTAACCCAAGAGATCTAGCAATATTAACGGTTCAATAAAACTGCAGAACACTTTCTTGCATGTGTTTTAACTTTAGACACAGTAATATGAAGTTATAAATCAATGCTATCTTATGTGTAATAAATTTAAGTTTTTGTGATTTTTTTTTTTTTGCTAAATTTTAATTTTGAGATAAACAGATTCATATACTACTGGTAGAAACAACACAAACACTGTGTGCTTTTTACCCAGTCCTCCAATGAGTGGCATTTTATGTTACTGATCTGTTTCCTTCATTCTTTAATGTGAACATTTATTGTCATAAATTTCCGTCTCACCATTTGTGTGGGTGGACGACAGATCTTCCCAAGTAAAACCTATTCTTTTTCAGTTTGGTATATTTTTTAGTTTCTCTTGAAACTTTCTCCTTCAGTGGATTAGTGGGGGCTACACTGTTGAGTTAACAGTTGAAAGACTGTTCGGAAATCTTTTCATTGTGATTTCTAATTACATCGTAACATGATCAGAAAAAGCATTTTGTATCATTTTGATTCCCTTCTATTTAAAGAGTCAGGTGGTCCTGGTTATAGTAGTAGAGGAGGCTATGGTGGTGGTGGACCAGGATATGGAAACCAAGGTGGTGGATATGGTGGTGGAGGAGGATATGATGGCTACAATGAAGGAGGAAATTTTGGAGGTAACTATGGTGGTGGTGGAAACTATAATGACTTTGGAAATTATAGTGGTCAACAGCAGTCAAATTACGGACCTATGAAAGGGGGCAGTTTTGGTGGAAGAAGCTCTGGCAGTCCCTATGGTGGTGGCTATGGATCTGGTGGTGGAAGTGGTGGATATGGTAGCAGAAGGTTTTAAAAAACAACAGAAAAGGGCTACAGTTCTTAGCAGGAGAGAGTGAGGAGTTGTCAGGAAAGCTGCAGGTTACTTTGAGACAGTCGTCCCAAATGCATTAGCGGAACTGTAAAAATCTGCCACAGAAGGAACGATGATCCACAGTCAGAAAAGTTACTGCAGCTTAAACAGGAAACCCTTCTGGTTCAGGACTGTCATAGCCACAGTTTGTAAAAAGTGCAGCTATTGATTAATGCAATGTAGCATCAATTAGATGTACATTCCTGAGGTCTTTTATCTGTTGTAGCTTTGTCTTTTTCTTTTTCTTTTCATTACATCAGGTATATTGCCCTGTAAATTGTGGTAGTGGTACCAGGAATAAAAAATTAAGGAATTTTTAACTTTTCAAAAAAAAAAAAAAAAAAGATCTGGATCTAGAGCTAATGATAGAAAGGTCCTGTTACAAAGATCAACCTTCTGGGAAGCAAAGAGACAGAGGCATTTGGTTCTTCCCTGGGGATTGAATGGAAAATATCTGGCATTGTGTCTAAGGTGCTGAGGATTCCTGTCAGTGAAGGCAATGCTTTGTCAGCCAGAGAAGACCTATTACTATTTGCAGACCTTCTCAAAATATTTCTAATCAATCTGGCACCTTTAGTTCAATCTCTCTTTTGTTTAAAATAACCAAATAATTTTTTTTGGTGAAACTATGATATTACCAACCTGGCTAGTTTAAACAGAAGGGAGGAAATTATAATTATGATACAGTTTTGCAGCAAGTCCTGAATAAACTAAAATCTAAAGTTAAAAGAAAGACTCTTCTTGCATTGCTCTACCTGCTCTTGGGGCGGCGACCTGAATTCCTTGGTTTTCCTGGCTGTGAGTGCAGCTGACATGTTTAAGGCTTGCATGACTTCATTGTATCGGAAACGCTGATTGTCTTGGAGCTTAGCTACAAAGTCATCTGAAAAGGCTACGATGGCTTCTATCCGGTGCCGGACCTGGCAGTCACAGAGGTACTGAAGCAAGAGGCACATCTAAGAAAACAGAGTAAAACACAGTAAATATCCACATCTTTTCACAGTTAGGGCACAACAACTCACCATTGGTGCTTAGCTGCCTGTTGTCCATAAACCCAATTCTGTGCGAGCAGCAATGTGCTCAGTACCACGAGATGAAGTGGGTTTGTCTACATCAAAATAGCAAATATGCATCCCTGTGGTGGGTGCTTACTCCCTAGACACTCTTGCAGCCTCAGATGATGCAGCAAATGGGTCATAAGGACATCTTCCTTGGCTCCTCTGGGCAGAGTTGCCACCCTTGATAACAGACTAGCATGTTTTCCAGTTACACATGTAGCTGTTTATGACTTAGATCCTGGGACAGGAACAGGATGATGATTCTTAAGAAGGAACATTACGAGCTGGACATCACAGAGCAGAGACACGAAGATCTGGTTGGTGACGACATTCAAGCTCCTACACAATTCTAAAAACCAGGACTAAGGCGAGACTACTTACTTATAGCGAGCTGGGGGTTTCCTATTTTCTTCCTTCCTAACTTCTTTTCTCTTTCTTTCTTTTGTTCTTCCTTTCTTTCTTTCTTTCCTGGGAACTGGACTCATGGCCTTTGTTTTAAATCTAATTCCCCAGCTATGCCCCCACCCATGTGCTCTTTTTATTTTACTTGCTAACTGGCTATGTTTCCCAGGCTGGGCTCCAACTTGCAATCCTCCTGCCTCTGCTTCTCAGACTGCTAGGATTGCAGGTGTGCACCACACTGCCTGGCCAGGTGAGTGTTTCCTTATGGGAAACTAAAGGGGTTTATCAAGGACACAGTATGTTGGCAGAAACACACCCATGAGATCATCTCCAGCCAAAGTTAGGAAAACATTTATATATAGTTCATACCATCTATGACGCAAATGCACGGAGGTATTAATAAGACTATAACCCTGCATATCTCCAAATACAACATAACCATTTCTGTCCCCTCTCAGGAAAGAATGTTTGCAGTTGGCAGTATTTTAAAGGGAATGTATCAGTGAGCACCATTTCTCAGAAACGGTGAGCTTTCAGAAACCAGGCTAACACCCACTTCCTTCTCTTGGCTCCAAGCCCAGGTCAGAGTAGGATTTATCTTAGCACTGGGCTGGGGACTTAGCACATGGTTTGAGTGTCTACCTTGTAAGCGCAAGGTTCAGAGTTCAACCTCCAGTAACCACATACCACAATGCCGGGCATGGTGGCTCACACCAGCAATCCCAGCAAAAAGGTAGCAGAGGTAAGTCAAAGCTTGCCTGGGCTATATAGTAAGCTCAGGGAGAGCCAGAACTACAAAAGTGTAAAGATTTTTCTTAGTGCTGATGGAGGGAACGAGCAGAAACCCATACGGCCAGGCCAATGTCACGCTGATTCCAGTGAAATAAACAGGCCTGAAGGAAACACGTTTGATACATCTTGAGGAGCAGGAGGACAGACAACGTCTTTGATTCTTCAGAAACCTGCCAGGGAGGGGGATTTTGCTACATAAGACTGGTCACATGCACTGGCGATCAAGTATGCTAAGGTAGGAAAGAGGAAGGAAGAGGGGGATTAAGGGCCTCCAATTCAATCATGCCAGTGTCAGGCAGGTGAAATCCATTTGCAGAACTCAGAGGGGAAGTATGCAGAAATCTGCCACACACAGGAGGCATAAGAATCAGAGGTAAGTTAATTTTATGAAGAACTGGACCTATCCAGAGATGGACCCAGAGAGAAGCCAATTTTAACACTTCGTAGTGAAATTCACACTCATCTTCTTTCTGGTTACCTGCAGTTTAACAGGCTCGGGCAGCTTCATCTGCAGCAGGCCTTCCTTGGGGCTCTTACCCCCTTTAGCGTCTTCTTCCCCTGCTCCTTCCAGCTTTGCGTCTTCAGTACTGAGCTCTTTCTCCAGCACATCACCCTCCTCATCCAGAGAGGCAGCTTCCTTAAAGACACGGGGCTCAATCAGTTGCAGGATGTGCTTCAGGTCCTCATTGTGGAAGATGCCCATGATCAGCAAGGTGTAGAAGAGCTTGATGAGAGGCACAAACAGGAACTCGGTGGTGCCACCCACGGGGTCCCGCGCGTGCAGGCTGCCTTCTTGCACAGCTTCCGTCAGCATCTGGATGGTCTTGGCCTTGAGGATGTCCAGGGGGAACTCGGGACTGTACTGGTAACATTCGTTACTGACGCTCACAAAGCTTGGGGATGAAAACTGCATCCGTGGCCTGAGGGAGGTGCTGAGGCCGATGCCAGGGAGGCCATGCTTCTTGTTCTCATCGCGGAAGAGGGTGATGCTCTTGGTCTCCTCGGTCATGGGGACAATGAATTCATTGTTCATCATGAGCCTGGCAGTGGCGTAGGAGCTCAGATGAATATCAATGAGCAGGTCATAGTAGCCGGAGCGCAGCAAGCCAGGCATGTACTTGTTCTCAATGGCATAGAGCAGCTGGGGTTCATCCACATGGCTGCACAGGGCATGGGCCACCCGATGGTTCCCCAGGGCACACACTGCTGAGTACAGCCGGAGGGTGTGGTAGTGAAATTTCAGCAACTCCTCCTGCTCTGTCAACTCTAAGATGTCAACAGATCTGTGGGAGAGGAGGGGAACAGCATCAAGATTAGGAAAGAACTGTGAGAGGAACTGAATCAGAATCCATTCATCCTGTATTTCAAATGTGCCTCCTTCATCCTCTGTCAAGATTTTGGGTGCTTCTTTTAGACATGTAGTTTCGATCAGAACCTGGGAGCGCCTTCCTTCAGAATTCGTGCACCTGGTAGAAAATCATCAATCCCCTTTTACAACTACGTAACTTGGCTCAAGAAACCAGAAAGATTTTCCAGGGCCCATCAGCCCTCAACTCTGTCCTACAATCAGGTTCTTAAGCCGATATATGCAGCTCATGAAATGAAGGATATGAATGGCATTTTCTCCCTATCAAAATTGAAGGGTCCCTCCAGTATCTACCGCAGTTAATTCATACTGTGTGCTTAATTCAGATCTTTTGCTTTGGTTAAAGCCCACAGTCAGATTATACCCACAGTCGAGACATTTCGATCTCAGTGTAGGACAATTGATCTCAGTTGCCAGTTTAGTGGGTTTGAGAGATACCTGGGGTTAGTAAAGCACATTTCTGGATATGTCTTGTGGGTCATGGAAGCCTGAC
>PVIR01023283.1:0-27097 GCA_004026965.1 Petromus typicus | reverse complement strand
TAACCAGACCCCTAACTTTGTCTTTTTGCTCAGATGAAGAAAGGTACTATACCATGCATGAAAAGAGAAAACTTTTATTTTGTTACTCAGTTTCATCTGTAATATCTATATTATGATGTGATCTATAAAGTATTCCTAAACAACCAAGTGATTCAAACAAGTGACTCTTTTCTTTTTGAGACAGGGTCTCACTTTGTAGTTCAGGCTGACCCTGAGCTCAGCCTCAAACTCACATCACAGCAATCCTCCTGCCTCTGCCTCCTGAGTGCTGGGATTACAGGTGTGAGCCACCATGCCCGGCACTATGGTATGTCGTACTGATTGCTGCTGGGCGTGAGTCTCCACGCTCAGTATTGTATGTGGTTACCGGGGATCAAACCTGGGCTCTTGCACTTGAAAGACAGGCACTGGAACCACTGAGCTAAATCCCTGGCCCCCGAATAACTCTATTTATCAAACAGTAGGGACCCTACATGACAAGGAGACCACACCTGCACTTTGATCCACCAATTATTTCCACTAGAGAAAGAACAATGCAAAGAATGCACCTTCTGTACCACTAGAGCACAGAAGTACATTTGAGTAGAAAAGCCTAGGAACATGCTGAAATCTTTGATAAGGATTAGGAACAAACAATGATTGAAATAATTATGACCTATAATAAGTTTCTGGCTTAATCCAGGCAGGAAGGAAAGCCCTAATAATTGAGCATTATTACCTAAAATAATTTACAGTTGCAGTTGCTGATTCTTAGGCCTTGCTGCACCTTTGAATCATATGAGGAATGTATTAAATTAGCAATGACTTGATTCTGTTGGGGAGTGTCTGATTTAACTAGTCTGAAGCAATATCTCTTCCACACTGTTTAAGAGTTTCCCAGGTGTCTTAGCCACTTGCTCATTGCTGGGACAAAATACCTGACAGCCAGCCGCCCATAATGTAAAGAAGCAGAGGTTTATTTATTTTATTTTTAGATAGGATCTCACTTTGTAGTTCAGGCTGGCCCTGAGCTCAGCCTTGAATTCAGCAACCCTCCTGCCTCACCAGGCCCGGCATTGTTGTATGTGGTTCAACCAGGGATTGAACCTGGGCCTTTGCGCTTGCAAGACATGCGCTGGAACCACTGAGCTAAATCCTCAGCCAGAGTGCAGCTGTTTATTTTGCCTCACATCTTCCATGGCATTCACTGAGACTGTAGGGTCCCATGATCCAATCACCTTCTCAGTGCTCTCCCTGGAGCTCATGAGAGTTCTCAGGATCACGCCAGAGCTAAGCCAGAACATCAGGTGATTTTCATGGACAGCTGGGGTTGCAGACAGCTGAGCCCACTGAGGGTCGTGAGCCACCTTACAGGGGAAGGAGCAGTTCAAGACCCCAGAATGCATGAATGTATTTTCATTTTTGGACATCAAACCTATACAAAGACTTTCAATTTACAAAAACATTATATTCTGATCAAACCCATTGCAGGTCATAAGTCAAAAAACAGTATACTGTGTGGCACAGGTATCCAACCTTTTGGCTAGGAATTGACTTGGGCCACATATCAACTACATAGATGATGTGTATAAGTGACAAAACTTCCTTTGCAAGCATATTTTTATTATGACTAAAAAAGGAAGGCAACAGAAATGTAAAAGTAGTGAGATATTTAACTGTTTTATGAAACTAATGCATCCCTGTCTGGTACAATGGAAGTGGTTGTCCAGGTTTGATGATTTAAAGGAGAAAACTTACATGTCTGCTTGATACAAATAAGCATCTTTACAGGCACAAATACAAGCAGGTAAGTCCAGGTATGATTATCTAGTCAATGCATTTTACCTGCTACTTTGCACAGCACATGTAATGACTGATACATGCAGGTCTCTCTGCAAGAAGCCACGTGAGCAGTGCTGTGCCCTGACCTCCAGAGATGTCAGTGGTCACCACATAGCCCCACCTAGCATATCATGCCTGAAAAATGCCACTTAAAATTATACAATAATGTTAAAAGTTTACGATCTCCTGGGGTCACGTTACTAGCTGTCCAGACCACGTGAGTCCTTTGGGCTCTGGTTGGACACACCTGTGAGTATCAGTCTCATGCCTGATAGTGATCACGGGCTGATTGGGCCTGCAGCCTGCTCCTATTGCCCAGCCTCAGGAGAGAGCGCCATACTGCATACCATGGCCCCGGGGTAGATTAGCCCCAGGTGTGGTTTCTACTGAAGACCTACAGGTTTTCACTACCGTGTCAAGTCAAATTATCATAAATCAAATCATCATGCGATGCAGTCCCTCAGTAATTTGTCTTCACTTTTCCCAGTTTATTCAAAAGGTCCCCAACCCCATATTGCCTTAGTAATGTAGTGTTCTCTGGACTATCGGCCTCAACCCCTGCAGCCTTCATCTGGCTCTTTCTCTCTCTCCCTCTTTCTTTTTTTCTTTTTCTTCCATTCACTGTGTGTATGTGTATGTGTGTGTGTGGTCCTTGGGACTGAATCCAGGACATACTAAGCAATCTCTCTACTAATGAGCTACACCTCCAGTCCTTTTTAAATTTTATTTTGAGACAGAATCTCACTTAAAGGCTCAGGGCTCCAACTTTCAATCCTTCAGCCCCAGCTTCTCAAGGAGCTGGAATTTCAGGTATGCTTTGCTAACACTCTCTGCTGGTGGACTCTAAAGGCAACACTGTGCAGTGGAGGCAAACAGAAAGATAAACGAGGCAGTAGAGAGGAAGAGGCCATGTTTGTCAGGTGGCCAGGGCAGAACTGTGCTTGTAGTTCTTCAAGGGAACAATCTTTTCATAAGGATTCCTGCCCAACAAAGGGAGAACATCTCAGAATGAGTATGTTTTAAGATAGCCAAGCCTCCTGGAACCGGAAAATACCCATCATCGATGAAGCTCAGGAATATGGCACCTCGGCATGTAAGAAAAGAAGAGAAGCAGCAAGGTTCTTCTGGCCTCCCCCCACCTCCCACCTGCCCTGAAGCAGGATAACAGTCCTCCATGTGAGAGCTTCCCTCCCCGGATCCAGAAGAAAAGAGGCAAAGATTCAGAAGGTCCAAGAAGAATGAACACACAGGCTTTGCTAAGCCCCCTGAATTCATTACCGTTAGGTATACGCCTACATGTTGTTAGACCCTGGTAGCAGGGTTCTAATGGTGGGGACAAGTCATCTTGGAGCATTGTGTCTTCTAGGCAGAATTGCTTGTGGGGCTTCTTGTAATCATGCTGATGAATGCAGAGACAGTCACTGTTCCAGGGAAGGGCGCAAGAGAGCATTCTGACAGGTGGATTCTAACGGTGGTGGGAAGAGGTGGGTCCACGTGTGTGTGGCCCACAGAGCCTCTTGCAAGAGTTGACATAGAGACTCTTCTAGCTCCTTGTCTTTTTAAAGCCATCCAACAGAAGTAACACCACTATGCTAAGGTGGTTTCATTGAGGTCAGCTGAGCAGGGAGAGTCAAAGAGACACTAATCTTGGAGGGTGAGGGTGGAGAAGTTAGAATAAGAAAGGTTTACAAAGGTCACCTGAGCTCAGAGCACAATCTAAATTCTCACAGAGAGAAGGACCACAAAGCATAATGAAAGTTCTGGGTACACAGGTAGGAAGTGTGTGTGTGTGTATGCGCACGCACGTGCATATACACATATATACGTGTGTAGAGACATAAATCACCAATATAATTCATAGAACTTGAAAATTTTAGCATAAAGTGATCAATTTTGGCACAAAACAACCAACAACTAATGCAACTCTAGTTACTCATTATCCTCTAGTCATAGAAAATGAATCTGAGCCTTGACTCTCACAGAGAAAAATCAAGGCAGTCTTTAAGTTTCTGACTCTATTAAGGGAGAAGAACCCCTAAGACGGAAGGCTATTCAGACAGGCAAACTGGGGACACATTTGAATGACAAATCCTTCAAAGGAGGGGTGATAAGTCAGAACCCAGGGCCTGTCCTCAGGCCCCTTTCCCTGCACTGCTCTTGCATACAACCTGGGAAACACAGACCATAACGATACCTTTCTCTTTTTAAAATCCTTTGTCTTCTCATAGGGAAACATAAACCATCATACTTCTGTCTTTTTTTTAATTGAAATCTTTATTGGTACGTCTTTTAACACAGAATATGGCCACTGAATGTTTGCAATACCTTAGTGCATTTCGCTGTTGCTGCCTTAAATCAAATTAGATCCAAAAGCTTGTCCTTCAGGCCAAATGGAATTCAGCCAAGGATCAGAACCAGCCTTCAAAATCCTTCCTTTTTGTCTTTTCTCCATCCTGTCTTTATCTTCTTTTTGCACCCGAGGCAGATGCATTTTGCTTAGACTGGATGATGTGTTTTGAGTGTGAAGAGAATTTCCACTCGTTCACCCTTTTGCATCCATCACTAAATTTGTCCTTGGAGGTTAAGTCTCAAGTTTGTTCTAAAAATAGCTGTGAACTGAAGTGGGGATGGAAGTGAGTGGTTTCAGGTATCAGAAATCCACTGAGGACAAACACCAGTGAGTTCCCCTTGTCTGGCCCTGCACAGGCTCCGCCCACACTATGCAGCGGCGGTGACTGGATGCATCATCCGCTTCCTGAACAGCATTTATAGGACAAGAAAGGAAAACCCCAGGGAAGCATCACTTATCCTTCAAGTTTTTAAAAATTGGCCAAGTTTTCTTCCGAAATATGACCTGATGTATTTCTTAGGAGACATTATATTTGGAAACTAAAACAAATACTAATTATAGGCTTCTTGCCAACAAACCTAATACAATGTGCTTATCCATTTTTAATAAAAATGCAAAACCTCAATGGTTTGTGCTAAATATAGACTATTGAAATGAAACCTTAAGTTCCAGCAATTAAAATAGCACTTCAAATTCTTCTGTTCATTTTTTTCCCCAACAGAAACATGCACACAATCACATATACAAATTATTTAGAGAAACAGACGTGGTTTGCAATAGAATTCTCGACAGCGGCGTTGAGTAGGCTTATAATTTAGACTTAATGGGCTCATTTGTGTGTGGAATTTTTAAACTTTATCGCTACCTATTGATATTTTAGGTCTGTATCTTCCCTTCTATTGCCCAGCAGTTAAGTGAAGTTATTCACTTCCAGATGGTCTATAAAGGGCACAGTTCTTAGGGGCAAACTTTAGCTTATGTGTTCATTTGACTAGAATAAAACAGCCCTGGAGAATTCCACTATTAGTATTCAATTAGTCATTAAACAACATATAACCCTAGTGAAGTGATCAGAGTACCAGATGGTGACCCTGTGGTACGTTTGCTCTCTTAGCCTGGAGGTGAGCACTTGAGAAACAGCCATGCTTCTTAGCAGCAGGACATTTCTTAGCATTTGGAGCCAGAACACCATGCAGGGAGGAAATAATGAAGTCCCTCCTTGTGCAGATGAGAATGTCATTGCTGCACTTTGGGTGCAGAGATGCCAGATATCAAAAAGAGCTCTTCTTTTTCACTATATTTCCAAAATCTACAATATTTGCCAATGAGGAAAAGTGAGGCATAGATAGATCTAGCATCTCAAATTGAACATTTAAAGATTTTCCGTCTGCTGAGCTGCTGTAATTTGGGGTTTAATTGCCAAGAGGCCTTTCTTCCCATTATTCTTAACCTCATGATGAGGTATATAGATGACGAAGACCAAAATATCATCAGGCTACATTCTCACCTTTTTAATAGTTTTCTGAAATTAGTAGAGAAAGAAATGAATGGAAACAGATACGCAGTTTCATTGCTTTTACCCTGCAAGACTGTCCCAGATGTGTCTTGGAACTTACTCATTTTAGGCAGGTGCTCACATGAGTGCAGGTCCAGTACAGCTTAAAAATTCATCCTTGTCTCTTCCTTTCCAAGCCTCAGGCCAAGTCCAGCCTCCCTGGGACCTTTATACGAGGAGCATGGAGCAGGACTGACCTGGGCTTTCACTTTTGCTCTTGAGTCTTCTAGTTTAGCTTTGTTTTGTATCAGTGGGCAAAGAAAAAGAGGTTTTACCTAGCTAGGCAGGTGATGCAGTCTTCTGCTAAAAGCCCTGAAGTTAATCTGGGTAATTTCCTGACCTGGGTGATCCAGTTCTGCTCCGCCCACTTCCGCTTTGTGTGGGCATGTGCTGTGCCCTGGCAGATAGCCCTCTGACACAACACCTCACACACTACTCGAGTCTCAGTGCCCCCAAGAGAGTTGGAAGGACGTTTGAGTTTGTGTATGAGTCCTAGTTATACTCTGTTTATTTGAACCCCACACAGGCACAGACTGGAGCCAATCAGTTATTAATCAGTCAGACTAAATAATGACAGTGAGACAGACATGATAAAAGCCATTGGATGCAATTAAGGGCTTAAGTGAATTATATGGATGTAAGATGAATCCTGCCTTGACAATAGTTTTCTCCAAGCCGGATCACTCAGAGTAAATGTAACCAACACAATCACAGAGCACAAATGATACATTATGGACATGGGCAGTGCTTTCACCATGAAAATGTTGCACTGTAAGAGTCTCTCAGTGTTAAAAACCCAAGAGGCAGGCGAGGGATTTAGCTCAGTGGTTCCAGCACCTGTTTTAGAAGCACAAAGGCCCAGGTTCAACCCCTGGTAACCACATACAATGCTGGGCGTGGAGACTCACACACACCAGCAATCAGCACCACATACCACAGTGCCCGGTGTGGTGGCTCACGCCTGTAATCCTAATACTTGGGAGGCAGAGGCAGGAGGATTGCTGTGATGTGAGTTGAAGGCTGAGCTCAGGGCCAGCCTAAACCATAAAGTGAGACCCTGTCTCAGAAAAAACCACAAAACAAAACAAAAACAAAAACCCCAAAACCCAAGAGGCACTTCAACCCCGAGCAGCGGAGTTAGAGTTGGTGACCTGGGTGCGCGCCTCTTTTGTAGGAGCCTGTCCAGCCCCATCTGTGGGTAGAAAACAATAGGAGCCTGAATTCTGAGTCCAGGAGTGGCTACCTAGTCCTTAATGGAGAGGATGAGAAGTGTTCCTCCCCTTCACTGAGTTCAAGGCTAATTTTAATCATCTTTCTCTGTCCAGGAGTTAACCATCATCTGTCTGCCACCTATGTTTGTCCTGACTTCTCAGAGCCCACTAATTACTAACTGCCCTGTCCATAACAGTCAAACTCAGGCAACTCATTGAGATGACAAGAAAGCAAAGAGAATTATCTCAAACTAACATTTGACGTCCTAGTAGCCCTTCCTTTCCCAATGTGCTTCTGTATTTGGGATATCACCTCACAGTAGAAATCTGGAGAATCAGAGTAGTAATAAATCTATTATTCAGAAAGGTTTCTCCCCACTATAATTATTCAACTGCTTCTCAGCTTCTGGGGCAAAGGAGGCACCTGTGGTTTAGCTGACACTAGAGCAGCACACTGTAATCCCTGTGCCTGGTTACTCTGTCTATAGAAGCAGGACCTTTCCTTTCATCACTGGAGTGATTATGCAGGTGTATTGGTACTGACTGACGTCACCAATGCATGTTGTTTTTGACACTGTACCGTTTTCTTATCATTCTTTGGGCAGAGCACTCATGAGGAGGAATTGTCCCCTCTCCCATCAAATCTCTTATTCAAGTAGTATTTTGAATCATATTTTTCATCCTATTTTTTGCCAAGGATCACATGAACAATTTCATCCATCTTTCTTCTTGAACTTAGTGATTCAAAGGTTAAAAAAGAAAAGGTTATTCAGCCTTCATAGTGCAGAAGTCAAGACAAGATCATTTAGTCATTCCTGCTGCTGAGATCTTCTGAAGGTGCCAGGACCTGTTTGGTTTTTTTTTTTTTAAATCTTTTTGAGCCTTCTCTCCCTTCTCTCTTCCCAAAAAATTCCTTTCACTCAGGCTAACCAGAGACTTGTTCTGTTGTTTGACACAGATACCCCTGATTGATATAACTCTCTCTTTCTCTGTATCCTGAGTTTAGGAACAATGATCTCAAGGGCACGATTGCAAAAGGATGAAGTATTCACCCTACAAAGGGAGCTCACTCTTACCCCAAACTCTACCCCCATATCCCAACCTGAAGCCAACCCTAGGAAGACTAGAACATTCCAGTGTATCTGATGTTTCATTTGGAGTTTGCTGGAAAATCAGTGGAGCCTGGTTAGCTTTGTCCTTCTGAATAGAGATGCTGGGAACTCCCATCTCCTCTCATTCCTGTCAGAAACTGGTTTTCTCACCTCATTTTTAGCCAGCCATGTTTCTCTGAATTCCCTTCTTAGCCTTAATTGTGCTTGTTTGCAGTGCTTTGATTATTCTTGGTTTTTTTTGTTCGCTAAATCTGCCTCTGGTTGAATTCCCACCAATACAATGTAATGAATGGAAAAACTTTTAGCCAATGATGCTCTTTTGCATCACTTCCCAGTGAAGCAGAGGACAAAGCTATTCATCCATGTCATAAATCCAGATGAGAGCAAATTCCATTAGCCTCTGTCCATAAATATTTCGCTGGAAACATGCAATTTACTCAGTATATACACATTACAAATTACATTACCTCTACACTTCAAAACTAGTGTCATCTGTCTTGAATCCCAGGGTAAGGTGAAGATATTTCCTGACCAGAACGCCTATTGTCCTTAGGGGTTGAAATGCTGGGACGCAAAATTCTCCTGCTGAGCAGACCAAGTATCCCATTTTTGCCCAGGCTAGGCTCAAACTTGTGATCCTGTCTCAGCCCCCCAGACTGCTTGGATGACAGGTATGTACCACCATGCCCAGCTACTGTCTGAGTTTTTGTATACATTTTATTTTAGTCTTTTCAATAGCTCTGTGAATAATTTCAGTCTTGTAGCTGAGAAACCAGAGAAATTATATTCCAGCTTTCATGCTCTTAAGCAGTCTCCTTCTATTAAAATGTAAGCTGGTCATATAATTGGATTTCAACTTGCAAATGTGATGCCTATGTGAACTTCTGAGGCTGTTTCACACTCTACCTTGGTCGCTTGAAATGCTCACTCTGAGGAGCCAGGTATGATGGAAGAAGTTTGGCTACTCTGAGATGCCATACAAAGTAGAAACGAAACCAGTCACATAGTGAGTCTGCATGGTGAGAGTTCTCCAACCAGCTTTGAGCTCTTCTATCCAGCCCAGGTGAGGCACCAGATTGTATGGTTGTACTTTCAGGTGATTCTGGCTCCAGCTGCCATCTAACTGTGATTGCATAAGAGAACTCAAGTGAAAACTGGCCAACTAAACCCAATCAACCTTTGAACTATGAGAAACAATATTAATTGTAGTTGAAAGCCAGTTGGTTTTGGCATTGTTTATTAAATAGCAATAGATACCTGAGACATATTGGAAAGAAGATGACATTACAGAAGCTGAGATTTTCTTTGTGTACTGTTTTCTTTGCATGTATCTTTTTGTTTTGTTTTTTGAGACAGTCTTGCTATATAGTAGTTCAGGCTGGGATTGAACACACCATATAGCCCATGCTGGCCTTGAACTTGCAATGATCCTCTTGCCTCAGCTACCGGAGTACTGGGATTACAGGCATGCACCACCACGCCTGGCTTCTTCTGATTTATCACAGTAGGAAAATTTACATAGAATGTTGATAGGTTTTTCTACCATAGTGACAAAGAAATCCTATAATTTCCAGTTTAATAACAACTCCTTTCTCAGTCAAACTTTATCCCCCAAAACGTCTTCTTTCTCAGAATGACTTTGGTATCCTTGTGATGCAGGACAGTCATAGAGAAATAGAATCTGAGAGAGTGGAGTGGAAAAGACTTTTAGAAAGGGCTGAAACTTCCTGGGTAATAGAGTGATGGACTGGATGTGTGGGGCGAGAGGGATAAAAAGCAAAAAGAAGGAAGAAAAAGCTTCTCATGGTTTGGTAAATGAGGAACTCCAGAGCCAGAGGATATAAGTAAAATAATCAAGTTGCTATGGAAACACTGCGATCGATTATGAATTCAATCTCTCCAAGGTTGAGAAACTTGGATAAAATTGCAACTGCTTTCCTACAGTTTTTTCCCTGGTGGAGTCTGTGTTTCTGAAACTGAGGCCTCTGGAACTGGACCCCGTGGGCTGTGGCTTCCATTAAGGCTATGTGTATACTGCGTCAATTAACCTCACAACAATGTCAAGAGGCCTTTGTTTTATACTTTCTGACTAAATTCAGAAATTAAGGCCATTAGAGGTTAAGTAACTGACATAAAGTCATATGCTAGGTTCATGATCCAAAATGCTCCCTGAAAGTCTGAAGTTCGAGTGGGGTGTGGCCGGAAGTGGGGTGTGACCGGAAGAGCTAGTCTCACCCTCCCTCCCCACACTTCCTGCTGGTCTTGGGTCATCACCTTCCCCTGGGTTATGCCTCTCTAACATCCTGTTTTCACCTGGGGCTCAGCTGGCTATGAACTGGAACGGTAGCCAAATAAAGCTCTCCTTCTCTGAGTTGTGGGTGTCAGGGACTGTGTCCCAGGGAAGATCGTTAGTGACACAGCCAGTAAGCAATGAAACCATATTTTTCATCCAGGCCTGTGGACTCCAGAGTCCAGGACTTTCAACTGTGTAATTCCAGAGCCAGTTCCCGTCGCTGTCACTTCGCTTCATAACCTTTTTTCTCCTGGTACTGAAGCTAGATTATCTGAGATCAGGGAAGTGTCATTTGGGATCAAGAAAGGGTATGAATGTAGGGCAGAGGTGGCAGTGAATATTTGCTTATGTAAAATTTTACACAAAATTGCTGGATATCTTAAAAATCAGAGACAGTCTATACTTTTCCTCTGAAGGAATTCCTTCGTACATTCTGCCCTGAATTTCTTCACAGTTTCTAAAAGCAGGATTTAAAAAATGGCACATATGAATGTCAGATAATGTAGCTTCTTAAAAGTCTGTTATCAGTGTTCTTTATCATATTCAATTCTGTTGTGATCTATTGAGTTTTCAAGCTGTTTATTCGATGGAATCTGCAAAGGAGATAACATCCTAAGGCTATCTTGGAATGAGACTTTTAACAATAAAAGCGGCTGCTTCTGTTGATTGTAAACTCAGATAGAAAATACTTGGCAATAAAACACTGAGTTCTGATTCTTTCTCTTTTTGATGCCAGCAGTCGGTTACTAACCTTTCCCCATCAACTCCAGATCTATCTCCGTTTAAAATGGAACAAAACTCTTTAACATTCTCCCGGCACATTTGTGTCATAATGCAGGTATGCTTTGGGGAAAAGAAATGAGAAATGCTAGTCTGCTGTGATGATAAAAATATTCATGCTGAGTTTCCATGAACAATACATATATACAAATATCTTTATTTCTTACTAATAGTATACATTCCTATCTTTAATATAATATTATGGTACCTGAAATTTACTGTTTAAAAAATAGCTTGTGCACAAAATCAGACCCAGATTCTATAGAAATACATGCCCAGTGTGTTGCCACAATAACCTTTTTCTACTTTTCGTCTCTAGCAGAGCAAAGCCAGGGCATTGCAGGGAATTTCCAACCAGCCAATTTGACTAAGTAATTGTTTGGATTCTTCTCATTAAAGATCTGGGGGAAACACTAAAATGAGAACTGGCAGTAATGTGTGAATTCACATGTGGCATCTTGAAGTTTTTTTAAAAAAAATCAGCATTTGGGAAACAATGAAGACAGGCAGTAAGAAGGTAGGGCGTATGGGAGCATTGCTTGACCTGATTTGAACCCTCGATCTATCATTTGCTAGATGCAGGACTCTAGGAAATTTCCCTAACATTGCTGAGGGTCTGTTTCCACCTGTAAGCTGGAAGAAATAATGATGTGACTTGGATTGTCACAATGTTCAAGGGACCCAGGGGGTGACACTATGAGCCTGGCACTGGTGCAGAGCAGGAGGCCAGGAATCAACAGCTTCCTTGTCTATAACAGGAGAGGTAAAAAATAAGGATGTTAATTCTACCCGGAAGTCTTCAAGACAGTATATGAAGACAGAGAAGAAAAGCAAGCTCATTTCTCCTATTACATTGTATCTAATAGCAAAGATCGCTGTGTCGACTTCTTCCCACCCTGATGGGTGTCATGTGGAATTCAGTTCTGGCACTGTCTATGACAGTGTCCCACTCTGTAGACTGGGGACTCGGTCTCCTCAGCTATCACTCACCCCCCACTTTAGGAGCCAGCCACAAATCCCACGTTGTTTAATCTGTGTTTTGGCCTGACTGGCTATAAATCAGGGTTCCCACACTCCTTCCTCAGGACTGACTTGCTGTGTGGCTCACAGGACCGAGCAGACAAGTGTTTATTGGTTAACTGTAAAGAGTATTATGGAGGATCAAGTGGATAGAAGCATAGGATGAGAAATGCACCCAGCTTCCTACCCTCTGTACTTACACCACTCTCTGTGGACAGCCTCATCGTGCTACTGCAAAACTCTGAACCTTCCTTAGGAACCTCTGCAGACTTCACTGCACCGGCATAACAGAAGCAGGAACAACTGTTAAGACTATGATATAATGGTAATATCTAAGGAAGGGAATCCAGCTACGAGCCAGCTCATTCACAGCTGTAGTTTATATAGACAGAAACCAAAATATGTATATCATATTGTAGAATCAACATTTACTAATTCTCTAACAAATGAGCACTTTTAAGTGCTCAGAGGCCACTGGACTTAGAGACACAGGCACTGTCTAACTCCAGGATATAGTCCGGATTCCCTGATTTTTCTAGATATCAGTCAGTGTAAGAAAAAAAACAGGAGGGCTGGGGATTTAGCTCAGTGGTTCCAGCTCTAGCTTTGCAAGTAACAGGGCTCAGGTTCGATCCCCAGTAACTATACACAACAGTGCTGGGTGTGGAGACTCACACCCACCAGCAATCAGTACCACATACCACCATGCCGAGCACACTGGCTCACACCTGTAATCCCAGCACTTGGGAGGCAGAGGCAGAAGGATTGCTGTGAGTTCAAGGCTGAGCTCAAGGACCATCCTGAACTACAAACGCGAGATCCTGTCTCAAAAAAAAAAAAAAGAAAAAAAACTGGAACCAGCTCAACTCCAAGCTACTTATAGAACTGTTGTAGATAATAACACACAATCTATTATTTTTAAATATTTTTAGGAATTTTTCTACATAATTTATTTATCATTATTTAAAGAAAAATGCCTATAGGAGATGAAATGTCTTGCGAAGTAGTCCTTTAAGGGCTGTAAAATGATTACAATCACTGTTCCACATTTGACACAGGGCCAAGACCTTCTGAGGAAAGGTTCCATTAGAAAGAGGAGATGACTTTGACAGGAACAAAACATGGTAGAAGTTATATTGCTAGACACTTGTTCTTTGCATTAAGCCCAGGATGGTAGGAAAGACAGCTTTGCTTCTACTTGAGTATTTTTTTTTTTTTTTTTTGAGACGGGGTCTCACTTTGTGGTTCAGGCCGGCCCTGAGCTTAGCCTCGAACTCACATCACAGCAATCCTCCTGCCTCTGCCTCCTGAGTGCTGGGATTACAGGCGTGAGCCACCATGCCCCGCCTATTTGAGTATTTTAAGGAAGATTTTCAATCCTTTTGTTGTGTTGGAGCTGACTGGATGTGCTCTGACCTTTAGAAGACTGTTTGGTAGAGATGGTGAAAAGGAGCTCAGAGCTAAGAAAACTAAATTCTGAACAAGTTTTGTCACCAGTGAACTGTGGGGCCTCAGATAAGTCACCGACCCACTCTGAGCCTGTATATTCAACTGTAAAATACAGAAAATAATCCAACCTCTTGTGGGATTTTTATATAGTTTTAGATACATAAATATATAAATATAGTATCTGGCACATAACAGGCCCTCATAAATGTTTAGGAGTATATCAAATAGTTATTCATAAAGTTACTCATGAAATTAAAAAAATATCAAAAGATAAATTATGCTAATGTTAATCCACCCACATTATGGATGATTACTTTGAATTCAGGATTAGATTTTAAACATCTTTTAGAACATAAGCCGAGCAGATAAATTAACATTCATGCCTCAAAAATCTTAAAGTTTCTTTTTCTTGATTTCTGATAAAATCTGTAATAAACTAGACATTCTTGTATGCTTCCTTTTCTTTAGGTTTTTACTTCTAGTGGAAAAAAAAAAAAAACCCACGCATTGTCTCCAGAAATGATAATTAAATCTGCTGGGAGATAGAACAATAAAAATGAAACAAACTCAAGTGATCAGACAGAAGCCAGAGCAGAGCTGATAGAAGGAAGCTTCCAGAAGCAGCTGAGGTAATTCAGGAGGCTTCAGTGCGAATACATGATCATTTGGCCTGAAACTAGTAGGTGTTAACTAAAAAGGAGTGATGGCATAGTTATCTCATCCTTTTGCTAGGTCAAAATTGGAGACATTATCTAGGGCGTTCCCCTAGTCTCAGGAGGATGAAACTATTTCTTAATTACTTAACTGGAAAACTCATGGGGCTCTGAAGAACTCCTAGGAAACATCAGAGAGAGTTTGTAAGTGAACTGCAGCCTCTCCTGACCAATGCGCCAAGGCCAAGAGATTCGGTTCCTTGACATCGATTCTCAGGCCTGGAGGTCACAACTTCTGCCGGTTCCTTGTCCCTTCCTGCTCCTCACACTTCACACTGTGCTACCTTCCTCCCAGGGGTCTAAATATATCATATGAACCTCACTCAGACATTTAGGGATCCTCACACCCCAGGAAATGAAGTTCAGACTTCTTCAAATAATGCCTGAGGCCTTCTACGGTCTATTCAGATTTGTCAGCTAAATACTGATGAATGTATAACAAGTACTTGTGATGTGCGGAAACACAAAGGACTCAGTGAGGAAGGAATATCTAACTTTCGTGAGCGGTGGGGAGTTCCACCCAGGGCCAGAGTCCAGTGCAGCGGGTGCAGCACAGACGCTCTCTCTGGAAGGGTGCACAGACCCTGGCTGTGACGTCAGACGGGCTGGAGTCTGGAGACAGCGCTTCTCCCTGGCCTCCGTCCTAGCACAGCTCACCGCTTTCACCTGGATCTGTCCTCAGGCTTCATTCAGAGCTCACTTCTACAGCGGCCTCTCTGTGTTAGTTCCGGCTAGCTCAAGGCCCAGCTATTAACCCCAACAATGCCGTGAGCCTTTCCCTTGGGAAACAAGTAATTGTCAAAGGTCTGTCTCTCCTTCCTCTCCCTTACCTGCCAAATTTAAGTGCACTGAAAGTAGAATTGTGTTTGACCTGCTTGACTCTCAGATCCTCATATCTACCAGCGTGGTATTCAGGATTCTTTTTTTTTAAATGTATTCAACCCTTTCCTCACCCAGAGCTCTCTGGGCTCCCTGAGCTTGTATCGTACTTCTCTTCTATTACGATACAGGGTTTTTTTTTTGTTGTTGTTTTTAAAATTTCTATTGCATTTTTGTTGAATGGATGCACAAAATTAAGGAATCAGGGCTGTGCCAGAGATGAGGTCAGACCATAGAAGGCCTCAGGCATTATTTGAAGAAGTCTCAACTTCTTCAAGTTAGATCCCCAGCAGCCAGCACGGTGCTGGGCATGCAGGGCGTAACCATTTGGGTAATCATGGTCAGTTTTTCCTTTGTCAGAGCTGGTCCTGATTACTCTTAAACAAAGGGCAAAACATCCCAGAATTTGGAATGTGTTTTCTGGTTTCACTGGGGTTGTTTTTCACCTAGCCGGACTGATGACAGCCAGCACAGCGGTCGTTTATTCCTGCCACACTGTAGGCGAGTGTGTGCGCATGCGTGCACCCACCCACTCACCTCACACGCAGAAACCCACGCACTCTCACATACTTATATTTCTCTATTCACTTTTGCATTTGCATCCAGGAAACAGTGTTTATGGTTGGGCAAGTGTTGACCTGGTTAGGAGATCCTGTTCTGATGGAACCGTAAATATTTGGTATATAAATTCAGCAATGCATAAGCAGACTTAGTATATGGAAACATTCAGAAGTGTCCTGGCCCTCCCCACCCCGAGTAATACAGTTCACATAAAAACCTATCAGAAGGATAAATATAGTAAGTAATTGTGAATGTCAAGTCACTGATACCTTTCAGTTCATGCAGACTCTTGGCTTCAAGTATTACTCACGTACTTGTCTTAGGGTGGACGCCAATCTCCGACGCCAACCACACTCATCTCTTTTCTCCACTGCAGTCAGACTATCTTCCTCTGTCCTCAAACACACAGACTCACTTCTTCCTCGGGGTCGCTGCTGTTGTCTCAGCAGTGCTGTGCTCTAGCTAACTCCTAACTTCTGAGCTGGAGATGTAGCTTAGTGGTTATGACACCTGCCTGGCAAGTGCAAGGTCCTGAGTTTGAACCCCAGTATCACACATTAAAAAAAGAAGAAAAACCAATTTCCTCCGGTGAAAACTTTACACTTTTGTATACATTTTAACTTTCTTCTCAAATTTCACAGTCCTTGCCCCGTCTGTAGTTGTTTTTTCTTTACTCCTTATTATCCAGCATACTATACATTAATTCATTTATCCTTTTTATAGACAATCTTCCTTCTAGAACACGAGTTCCATGACAAGATGGAGTGCTGTTGTGTTTACTGTTGAATTCCCGGCCCTTCAAATGGGACTTGGTACATAGAAATTGCTCAATAAACATTTTTTGGAATGATTGCAGCAGACTGGATCAGAAATATCACTTACTATGGAGTGTCAATTCCTTTAGGGGAGGGGGTGTTGTATACTTTAGTTTTTTACATCCTTACATATCTCTCACTTAGCAGGTGTTCAGTAAACTTTTATTGAAGGAGCTAAGTTGAAATATGTTTGGTTTAAATAAGAAATTGTAGTAAGATTTTATTAGAAAACAATTATAATATTTGATTAAAGCTAAGGCATTGACTACATTATACACTGTTATTTTATGCTCTATGGAAACAAATGCTGCCAGTTTAATGAAGATACGGTGCTTTTCTTTCACTTGAAGTTTTACTTTATTCTTACTGAAATAGCTTTTTAAGACAGTTAGCACAATCTTAATCTATATTACGTTTGTATCCACATAAAAAGGACAATATAATTTAAACAAATTGACAATCATTCCTAAACCTTCTTCACATTTGAAATTCCATTCTTCAGAATCATTCTTTGACACTGAATCATCAACCTTTTAAATCAAGAATGTCCTGAAAAGAACACCCTGGTCTTGCCTCAGGAATTATTTCCCAAGTCTTTGGCACCAGGATAGCACTTGCACGGTAAGACTGAAGGCAGTGACAGCTACATCATGAGGCTGCTCAGACTCAGAAACTGGAGGAGGGATGTTGATTCCAGTGACACTAAAATATGGAAAACATTTGCATCCGAGAAGCAATGAAATAAGGATGCACAGTCAGATATCCATTTTCAAAGGCCACAGGGATCTTTTATATTTTAACTAATTCTAATTTCTTTCTTCTTTCTTCTCTTGTGGCACAGGTCAATTTGATGAGCTAGGGCACTTCATCTTGGGCTCATGCTGTTGAGAAAACCTTTCACTGAAACTTATCCTGGCTATTTGCACAACAGTGATCATTGGTCATGAAAATGAACTGCAGGAGTCATCACAACATTATCAAAGGTTGGTAGCGATTTAAATACAACCAATGAGAGAATAGTAGTCCTTTAAATTTTGAGCACTGTAGTTTAGGAGTACCATGTGAAGTTTTAGATTACAATATCCTTTCTACTATTTCTAGAACTGGTAGCTAGTTACTAAATTCTAATCATTAAATATATTTTAAAACCATTTTAAAATTTAATTTTCTATTATATTCATATCCATACAATATAAGACACACTATAAAAAGGCGCACATAAAAGTGTGCAATCAATGGCATTTAGCACATCCACAATGTTACACAACCAGCAGGTCTATCTAGTTCTAAAATATTGTTATTGTCCCCAAAGAAACTTGTCTGCATTAGGCACTGTTCTTTCTTTCTTCTTCCTTCCATTCCCTGGCAACCACTAATTTTTCTGGTTATTTCCTGTAAGTAAAATCATGTAAATCATTTGCCTTTTTTGTGTCTGGCCCTAAAAACGGTCCTCACTTTAGCCCTCCTAAGACCTCACTCAACCTTTTAGCCTTTGTGCAGTAGAAAGAAAGGGGTATGAATAGGGGCTCCAACGCAGGGTCCCAGCCTGCTCTGGCTACATTTCTGTCCAAATAGCTTGACTCCTCTGTCACAGGCTAGCTATCATGGGTAAGAGGAATTGCCACTGAGGTCCTGCTGCTCTTGGAAACATCAATGGTCAGGCTCTACTTACTCTTTACTCCTCCCACAACCTTCAGGGGCTCATGTCTTCGCCCCCTGCCTTATTCAACTCTATGTCCTTTTCCTGGAAACTCCTACGGTTACAACTGCTCTGGGCCCTGATTTTAATCCAGCCTCTCACCTTATCAACCCTCTACCTATTTCTAAAAAGCTGAAACCACATGACTCTAATGTACTTGGCGACCTGTCCTTTTTCTCACATTTGAACCTTCTACTTTCCCAACCCTCACTGTACCTGATTTACTAACAAGAGTTCATACAAGCCTACCCCAACTTCCCTGCCAGGGCAGGGTATGTTACTGTCTCCCAAGACTCTACCATAGAAGCGGCAGCTCTTCTCCTGGCCACTAGCTATCAACAAGCTGAACTAACCACTCTGACTTGAGGTCTCACACTGGCTAAGAGCTTACAAGTTAACATCTACATCGACTTAAAAATATTCATTTTATACATTACATACTCATGCTGCCATATGGGTGGAAAGAGGATCCTTCACCTTTCGAGGGTTTCCAATCATTACTGCCCATTCATTAAAACCTTCTTCAGGCTCTTCTCCTCCTGACATGGTGGCTACGCTTCACTGTAGGGTACGCCAGAGATTTCAGATGCCATTGCTTCAGGGAACGTCTTTGCAGATAAAACCACAAGGGAAGCTACTAATCTCTCTCCATGTCAATATTTTTCCCTTTCTAGCATCACTCCAGCCTTTCAAGCACCAACTATATCAAGACCTCTGGACCGAAGATGGAGGTTCTGAAGCCACGGAAAATTCCTCCTCCCCACCTCACAGGTCCACACAGCTCCTTCATCCTCTCATGACAACTTTCATGTAGACCACAAACTCCACAAACCTGTTAGTTCGAGCCTATTGTCTGCTCTTCCTCCGGGAAGGTCTTCCTCAAAACCCTCACCACTCAGTACTCTATCTGCAGGTAACCACCCCTCAAGACCCCTCCTTTCCCTACACATAAATATGAGGTTTTTTTCCAACTCAGGACTGAGAAATTGATTTCCCTCACATGCCACGAGTATCAAAGTTAAGATATCTCCTTGTCTAGGTCAACAGGTTCACGGGGTGGCACGTGGCCTTCCTCACAGACTCAGAAAAAGCCTCGGCAACTGTTCACACTCTCCTAGTTGATATCATTTCTCAGTTTGACGTCCCCAACTCTATTCAGTCGGGCAAGAGCCTAGCTTTTTTTAGCCAAATGACTCAGGAGTCACTTGGTGTATGATAGAACCTTTTATACCTTCTATTGGCCTCAGCAGCGGGGAAGGTAGAATAGGCTAATGGCCTCCTTAGAGCCTCCCTATCAGGCTCATGCTCCCACTCTGGGTGGCCTGGGTTCCCCCGCTTCCTGTTGCTCTCCTCTTCATCAGAGCCACGCCCAGAGAACTGACAGGGTCCAGTCCACTTGAGCTTTTATGTGGCTGCACCATTTTGCCTCGGCCACACTTCAGCTGAGGCCTAACCCTCCTGGAGACTATTTCTTTGTCCTTCAAGTCTGCACAGGTATAAGATGTGCTGCTAACCTTCTGCCTTTTCCTGACATCCAGCCTCAGGAGGATGACCTAGCTAATAAATGGATTTTAATAAAAGAACTTAAAGCCCCAGTCCTCAGCAGAGAGGACCCTTCCTGGCTATCCACAGCACTCTGGCAGCTGTTCGTCCCTGTGGTCCTCCTCCGTGGGCTCACTGATCTAGGGTGAAAACTGTGCTCAGCTCAAAACTTTCCCGACATCTCCTTATGGAAATCACAGTTAATCTCCCCTACTTCCATCAGGCTGACGTGAATTCCAGAAGAATATATGGGTTGATTTCATGTGTCTAGTCATTTTATTGGCTCTCTTTGTTCAATTTGCCTTACCTGGTTCTACCTCAAACTTCCGTTCTCTAGCCGTTTCTTATATGAATAGAACATCGTGTTTTCAGGGTATTCAAGTTCATTCCTTCCTTCTTGCTCTCCTCCTGGTCAGTGATGAATAAACAAAGGCTTTAAATGTCCTCTGTTAAAAACTCTAGCTCAGTTGTCTTTTACGTCAGGGATGGAATTGCTTCTGTTGCTCACACTCATTATTCTTGCCCTGGTTAAACATCTCCCTTCCTCCTCCCTGGGCCCCTTGGACCCAGCCTTCTTCTTCTCTTTCTCACCACACCTTTTGGTCCCACCCCAGCCACTCCCTCCCCCACTGCTGCTCCCAGTTAGCCTACGAAGCTTTATCATTAACTCATTTCCTGCTGAACCAGCACAATCCAGCCATAGCCAAAGACTGCTGGCTCTGCGTTTCCATGTCTACAATCATCTATACGGCTGTCTCGGCTCCTCCCCAGGTCTGGGCCTTTACATATCATCCCCGATATGAAATGAAGGGCCCACTCCAACTCCTCAACTAAACATCTGTAGCCACTCTCTCCACTACTGACAAAACGAAAGCCTTCAGTCAAGACATATGGCCCACTTCCTCCAATTCTATTTTGCTAATAATGCTAAATATGAAAGCTCAACTAAGCCCACAGATGGCCCCATAACCACTGACATTACTCTGACCTTCCACACCTCCTTGCCATTCACTGTAGTGCGTCCTCTGGTATACCACTAGGATATCATAATCCCCCCAGAACTACACACTAACTATTACTGGCCTCAAGCAACCATGCCAACTACCAGGTTGTTCAGAACACCCCACTCACTCAGCCTGTCCGTTTTTCTGGCTTTCCCAGAGTTATGACAATAACACTGTGAAACAAGGAGTCAGGGTTCTGCAATGGCTGCTTCTTCCCATGTATGACCCTACACCCATGGACCCCTTGTTATGAATCTCCCACTTACTTAGAGCGCTTCCTCTTGTCTACCTTTAACTGCTAACACTGGCTTCTAATAGACATTGAAAAGTTTTTCCTACAGTGGGAAAACAGGACAATAAGTGCCAGTCAAATCTCCCAGCAGGGACCTTCCAGCCCTTGACAAGTGCTGCCCTGGCAGGTACCCTGAGGATCTGGGACACAGAGTATCAAATAGTCACCCACCTGTTTAACATCCATGACCAATTCTGCTTACCTAGCCATTTCCTTTGTGGGACTTTCACCTACTCACTAAGTGGACTGGCACCTGCATGTTAACATACCTTAGCTCAAACGCAGATGTTGGCCCAGAAAACCAGAGGCTGACTGTTACCAGTAAAACGCAGGTCCAGGCTGGGGATTTAGCTCAGTGGTTCCAGTGCCTACCTTACAAACTCAAGGCCCCAGGTTTGATCCCCGGTAACCACATACAGCAATGCTGGGTGTGGAGACTAACGCCCAGCAACCGTCAGTACCACATACCACAGAGCTGGGCGTGATGGCTCACACCTGAAATCCCAGCACTCTGGAGGCAGAGGCAGGAGGATGGCTGAGTTAGACGCTGAGTTCAAGACCAGCCTGAATTACAAAATGAGGCCCTCTCAAGAAACTAAAAACAAACCAACAAACAACAACAATAAACCCCCCACGTCCAACAGCATAGAGCCATACGCTTCATACCCTTGCTTGTTGGTCAAGGCACTGGGACTAGCAGAACAGGTTTAACTGCTTCCCTGACCCACTATTACTTCCTCTCAAAGATCTTTCTGACAACCTCAAAGAAACAGCTGGGTCCATTCTCACTTTACAGAACCAGACAGACTCTGTGGCGACAGCACCTTTACAGAATCAGTGAAGTTTAGATCTCGCTGCTGAGCGAGGTGGATCACACATTTCTAGGGGAAGAATGTTGTTTTGTTTCCAATCAGTCAGGCACAGGACAGGATGCAGCTAAGAGAGTAACAGAAAAGGACTCAAAATTAGTCAGTGCCTGTCTGATGGGTTAATATTTGAAGCTGAGTTATATGGCTTCCTTCACTTACAGAACCTCTTGTCTGTACCATGATCCTCTTCATCTTGGGGCAAGGCTTCCTCAGACTGCTTTCACAATTTTTACAGGACTGTGTATATATGACCACCGAAAGACAGATGCTGGCCTTGGCCAGTCCTCAATAGGCTCTCATTTCCCAAGACTTTTCTTCCTCTAAGCTGTCCACACTGCTCATTTGTCACCCACAAAGCACCCATGGGAAGCTCTCCCCACTTTCCTAACCCCCATCTATAACAGCAAAAAGATGTGAATGCCATGCCTGGCCTGAATGAGACCCTCTGCAAACAACAGGCTATTCTCAGTAAACAAGACAGACAGCCATAAAGAAAACTGAGGACGAAACGTGCAATCTCCTCAGCACCAAGAAGCCCAGTGCTCGTCTGCACACCTGCATGAGCATCCCAGGACCCTCTGTCATTTACAGGCCTTGTGATTGAGGCCCTCTCCAAAAGCCTTTCCCAGCTAGATGCTGAAATCTGTCCCCGATTTCAGTCTCTGTTCACAAAGCCTATTCTGAGTGGTCTCACATGTGCCATTTGTAACAGGTCAGATGGCCTGGAGTTGTGTGTTCCAGCAGAGTATTGACAGGATGGAGCAGAGCAATGGCTTGCTGTCCACCCCTGGACATGCAGTGTGGCATAGTGTGGCATGGCGCACAACCCTCCCCAAGACACTACAAGTGTGGAGTCTACTACATCCCCATCCTCCGATCATGAGCTTGACCTCACAGCTAGATCTAAGATCCATTTCTCCAACTCCCCCCATGGTGTAGGCCATTGTCCATTCATATTTTCTCAAAAGCCTTTATTTTCCTATTTTCTCTCCTTGCACACAAAGCCTCTCCAATCCCACCCAATAATCCTTCCCAGCTCCAGTGTCACTGATATGGCAACCAGCAGGGAAACACAAGGAATCCTGAGTGCCTTGAGCTCCAACAGCCCCTGGTACTCTCTTCAGAGACTTTCTTAGGCTCAACTTTGGTACCAAAAAATTGATTCTTCCTTCTGGATTCCTGCTGTCCTGGTCCCTCATCCTACTGCTTCCTGCCAGGAAAACCCAGCTGAGTTTTAACCAAGCAGATCTCACATCTTCAGCAGAACTCCTGCAGTTCGGATATGGTAAGAAGAACACTGCATCAGGTGGCAGAAAATCTGAGTTCTAGGTCCTATCTGTCACCCATAACCTTCATGCTTTTCAGCATTTCTCACTGAGGTCTTATTATGGGTGAAGTACTGAAATGCCATGGACAAGACAGCATGCATCTTTTTTTTTTTTTTTTTTTGAGACAGGATCTTGCTTTGTAGTTCAGGCTGGCCCTGAGCTCAGCCTCAAACTCACAGCACAGCAATCCTCCTGCCTCTGCCTCCCGAGTGCTGGGATTACAGGCGTGAGCCACCACGCCCGGCACTGTGGTATGTGGTACTGGTTGCTGCTGGGCGTGAGTCTCCACACCCAGTATCGTATGTGGTTGCTGGGGAATCGAACCGGGGGCTTGTGCTTGCAAGACAGGCACCGGAACCACTGAGCTAACTCCCCGGCCCGCGTCAAGTCTTATGTAACATAGAGACGAGAATATCTTATTTTCCTTGGAGCTGATACTTTTGGATATATATTTGAACTGATATATTTTAGATACATATTTGAAAATAGTTCTGTAATTAGCACGTTGGGAGATAGTCTAGGTTGATGGGGACACTGGTTCCTAGAATAAAAATAAGCATACGTTTCCAAAATATTTGGGAGAGCACATGAAATATAACATTTCTGTTTGCATCATCATTTCATACGTTCCCCAAATTCAGAGAAATAAAACCTTCAATGGAAGGCAGGTCTTTAAATGCATGTTTACTTTGAGTATTGGTTTTATTTTCTAATTTCTAAGGACCCACTAAATTAGAGGAGCGAGAAATCTAAAGAAGTGGAAACTTCACCCCCATTCACATCTAAACAGGTGAAGTTTGTACGGTTTATCATTCCGCTGCCTCCGTCACTTGGAAACCCGAAGGTATCAGATGCATTTGAGGAAAACCAGAAAGTGTAGATAGCACCTTCTGCCACTAGAGGGCAGAGCGCAGCAGCCTGAGGTCAAAGAGAGGTTGTGGTTCCAGCTGCCCTGTTGCTTTCCTCCTGTGTGCCTCCAGGAGGCGCTGTAGCTCAGATAAATTGCTAACCGACCCCGCAGTCTGTCAATTCTCCAGCACCACACAATTCTTCACCTAAGCAGGTGGGGACAGTCAACCTCATTTGAGAGGCAAATGTAGGGAGGGACACTCTGTCTTCTTCAAAACACTGCGCTACACGACAAGCCTAAGAGACGTTTTCCTCTTTGTAATTAAATTTTGCCACGTGAATTCATCATTGGCATGAAAAGATTTATTAAGTCCTTCAGGAGCACTGTGCCCTTTTGAACATGTCTGTTCTAGAAACAACAGACAGACACTGGCCCAGCCAAGGTGGGTGACTAATCAAAAATGCCAGGGAAAATTCTCCTGCTATCAGTCAATTTCTCTGGGGAGAGCAAAATGACATGATTCTTTCTCTTTGTCTGAAAAAAGACAGGCATGATATTAACTTTGGCATTTTCTTAGCATTCTGACACACATTCTCACTTTTAGGGAACTATGATATGTATTATCTTTATTTTATAATTATTTAAAAACTCAATTTCAGCTTTTTTTCTTTCAATTTTTAACTATCTTAAATTTCCAAAGTCAAATTGATGTTTAAAAAACACTAAATGCTACTAAAGAGCTTATTGTGAGAAGTAGCATTGCCAGCTGCTCCTTCCGCGTTCCCCCAGTTCCGCAGCCCCAAGGTGGCCCCGGAACTCCACAGCTTGTATTTTCAGGACTTTTGGGGCCACTTACATAACTCTAAGTGATGCGCTCCTGCTATTCCTTGGCTTTGTCAAGCCACGATACTGACCACTGGGTTTCTGTTATGATAGATGACGATTTAGCCTTTTTGACGAAGTCATTCTGATCTTTGTTTTGAAAAATGAAAAAACCAAAGTTGTCGAAGTATCATGGACTAGTAAGGTTACATAATGAGTGACCGCAGGGTGGAAATCAGGACCCAGGCCCCCTAACTCTAGAATCCTTGTCATTTCCACTACCATGTTGTAGAAAATGCTAGAAATAATGCCGACAGTCCTCTAGAGAGACTGAGAATCGGTGATCAGGCAGCAGGAGAGACAAGCAAGAGTCTCAACCACTGAGTTAGCGGATAAAATACAGGATGTCTGTGGAATTGGAAAATAACAAATACTCTCTTAAGTATAAATGTACCTAAAATGTCACATGGGACCAACATGTTTTTATTTGCTAAATCTGACAATTGTAGGCGAAAAGAGATTCCTTCCTTTGCCATCACTGGGTTCACGGTGAGACTCCTGTAAAAAGGGGCAGATTAATAAGAGAAGAGTGTAGCACATTCACTTAAAATAAATTTTACGTGACATGGGAGAGCAAATATAAGGATCCAAACAAAGAAGAAAAGCTGTGTGTTGTGCGGAGTTATGCAGAAGCATGACTGTTCAAAAGAGTCTGACATGATGGTGATAGCCAGGGAGGGCTCAGAAAGGCCGCGCTCAGACTCTGCTCTGTGTCCCTGTGCCGTTAGAGATGAGGATGCCCCTTCCCTTGGTACAGACGAGGCATCGATACACTTGCTACAGGGGAGAAAAGGAGAGAGGGAGGGAGGGAAACTCTTCCACTTTTCCTATTTTTAAAATGTCAGAGGGACACAATGTGGGGTAACCCTGTCTCGCTTTTTGTAGTTCAGGCTGGCTCTGAGCTCAGCTTCAAACTCACAGCAATCCTCCTGCCTCTGCCTCCCAAGTGCTGGGATTACAGGCGTGAGCGACCAGGGTATGTGGTACTGATTGCTGCTGGGCGTGGGTCTCCACATCCGATATTATATGTGGTTACTGGGAAATTGAACCTGGGCCCTTGTACTTGCAAGGCAGGCACTGGAATGACTGAGTTAAATCCCTGGCTCTACTTAACGCTAGTTTTAAAAACTCTATATCTACAGATAGCATAGAGGTTTATGGTTAATTTAGTTTCAGAAATTCTTCTGAGAAAAACATACTACTTATGATTTCTATGAAATATGCAACAGGAAAACCACAAAATGTAATCATCACAAATACAGACATATCAAACAAAATAACCAAGAAAAGAAAGTGAATTGGTAATGAGGTTCTGGAGCATGGCCACCTACTATGTGGGGGGTAGGTATATCATGAGAAAGGCAACACAGAAGACTTTTCAGGTTACAGGTATGTTGTAGTGAGTGAAATGGTGTTTATTCTATTTTTGATGTAGTATATTTCTGCTCACTTCTTATACATATATTTCACTGAAAAATTTAAAAATTAATAAGCAGATGCAGGTCCTGGAATGAGATAAACATAGGCTCCAAACATAGCTCCAGCTTTTCTGAGCTTTGGTTTCATCTATAGGTAGGAAGAATAACATGGAAACAGCAGCAGTGTTGTATGGCTTAAAAACAATGTATGCAAATAATGGCCCAGGGTGTGTACATAGTAGGAAATATTACCAGGCAAGGGGGTGTGGGGTGAAGTAGACATCGGGCCAGGACTTCTGCTTTCTGTTAAGGAAATTGTGGTCAGATCTGTTCTTTGCTTCTGCTGGCTCCTATTTTTTTAACTCACTACTATGTGTTGAAATTCTGAAAAAAAAAATCACTCAAAACCTTCCATAATTTTGAATGTTGAAGTACTCCTTAAAAACAAATTGTAGCCAGGGCCGGGGAGTTAGCTCAGTGGTTCCGGCGCCTGTCTTGCAAGCGCAAGGACCCGGTTCGATTCCCCGGTAACCACATAACAATACTGGGTGTGGAGACCCACACCCAGCAGCAACCAGTACCACATACCACAGTGCCGGGCGTGGTGGCTCACGCCTGTAATCCCAGCACTCGGGAGGCAGAGGCAGGAGGATT
>PVIR01023282.1:0-27244 GCA_004026965.1 Petromus typicus | reverse complement strand
CTCCTGCCTCTGCCTCCCGAGTGCTGGGATTACAGGCGTGAGCCACCACGCCCGGCACTGTGGTATGTGGTACTGGTTGCTGCTGGGTGTGGGTCTCCACACCCAGTATTGTTATGTGGTTACCGGGGAATCGAACCCGGGCCCTTGCGCTTGCGAGACAGGCGCCGGAACCACTGAGCTAACTCCCCGGCCCAGTAGTTTATTAATAATAACAAATTCCTAGTTGAAAGTACATTTAGCTCATTGATTTTATTTAGTTATTTTTACCAAGTGACATGTTTAAGATCTACCAAATTATAATTAATGATTCTTAAGCGTTTTAGAAAGAATATTAATATAAAACATCAGCATATACTTACAAGTTTTAGGAATGGTTGCTTTTGGATGTAGAATTAGAGAAAGCAGAAGTGAGAAATAGGGATGGAATATTGCGTTGGTGTGGTCCTTCTCTGCATTTTTTGGTGTTAAATTTCTTTGTTGGGGATTGGTCCATGCCCTAAAATGTGTAGTAAAGTACTGTCATGAAGTGTTTTTCCAATGATTGTCTTACTCCTGAGTTGAAATGAGTTTATGTTTCCATGAAAAGGGATGCGTTCTCTTTTTGGATGTATTATTGGTATTCTAAAGAAAAACTTTTTTTTTCTATTTTCCCTTGTTCGGTGAAATTTTGATTATTGTAAAGTAAGTCCAGCTGATCTTACAAAAAGGGGTAGCACTTCAGTCCTTTATTTTAACTTTTGTGGATCTATATATTATTGATGATTTTTTTCTTGACAGTACAAAATGTTATTTTATGTAGATTGAGTGTGTGTATTTTAATTTGGAACTAAGCTGTTTGAAAGACTAAGTTGTTTGTTTTTACCAGCCATTTCCATTGGATTTTTTTTTTCTTTTAACAACAAATTAGAATTTTGACTGCTGTGTTTTAAGTAAGTTGTTCATGAAAATTTGGACAATATTAACAAAGCTATAATAATTTTGCTTTAAAATGTTTTAAAACAGTGGTTTTCAATCATGTAGTATTAATGGTTAATGGTGGAATCCCAGAGTAGCAATACAGTTACACTATGAAAGTAATTCACTGTAAAACTGAATGTAGAAATATCACTCATTAAACTTGTGGCCATTTAAAAATACAAGATTTGCTGAATATTGGGTGCTACAGCTTTACCCTTCTGGATAAAGAATGTTTTCTTTAAAGATAAGTTAAATACCTATTGCAAGCTTTCACTTCCTAGAAACTTTGCATTTTGTATTATGAATAGAAATCCTTGCCTTTTTTTGTGTGTGTGACAGGGTCTCGCTTTGTGGTTCAGGCTGGCCCTGAGCTCAGCCTCAAACTCACATCACAATCCTCCTGCCTCTGCCTCCCGAGTGCTGGGATTACAGGCGTGAGCCACCACGCCCGGCACTGTGGTATGTGGTACTGGTTGCTCCTGGGCGTGAGTCTCCACACCCAGTATTGTTATGTGGTTACCGGGGATTGAATCCGGGTCCTTGCGCTTGCAAGACAGGCACTGGCTAAATCCCTGGCCCTCCTTGCTCATTTTAATAGGATAGGGACACCACTTTTACCTTAAAACTTTACAGAGTGTTTACCCATGTATTAGCAAGTCTGGATATCATTTGAATCAGGGAAGTAGTTAGAAGAGTTATTGCTTCCATTGTCCTACCACATAATAAAGCAACAGAAACACGCCTTTGGAACTTTTATTCTGCTGAGACAGCACTGTGAGAAACAACAGGAACATGAACTATATTTAGAATATTCACCACAGGAGAAAAGATAGTGGTCTGAACTAAGAAAGTGATTAATAATGTTGGTGGACTGTTTTCATGTGTTGTTTCTTTCTTAGATAAAGAAAGGAGATTATTGATTATTATAAGGAAAGGAGGCAGTCATCGAGTGAGCAGGGGGTGGACTTTGCTCACGTGGGAATGCCCAGAGGCCCATAAAGACATGATGGCTCTATGGCTAGTCCTGACCCTGTTTTCTGGAAGACTACCAGACTAACCGAGACTTAAAGACCTTGAGTCATCATCTCTACTTTGGTTCTCAAGTGTGAAGTACCTGGGACTCTCAGATTATTCCTTTCCTGAAAACAGTGCAGTCCCAAGTAGAATTTCTATTTGGAGAATATTTAAGTATTGACAGTTGCATTTTCACGGGTCCTGAGGGAAAGAAAACATTGTAATGTGGAGTCCAAAGCTGGACTGTGTTGTGACATTCTTACACCTTTGGAGCTCGGTCTTCACATCTTCATAGCAGGCCAGTTGGAAGATCAGCCTCTAAAGACCATCTCATTTATAACTGTTTCAGTTTTGTTCTGTTCTGGGAATTCACAGTATTCTAGAAAATGATGAATTAATCCACAATGTCAAGGGGTGATGATAATGTAGGAAAGAGGGAAATCTACTTAGCTTTCTTACCCAGCTAAACTCTTTTGATCTTCTCCTTTAAGCCTTGTACAGATAACTACCAGAGAGGAGAAGTATGTAGTGCCAGAGTTGTGTGCATTTTCTGCGTTGCTGCCTTTGTGTTTAACATTGCCTTGTAAAGTGTTAACATTCTGTCTTCCCTGCAGAACTTTGTGGAAACCAAAAATAGTTTTAAAGTCAACAAAAGACCTGATTAGAGTAAGAGTTGTGTGGAATGAAGTTAGATGATCAATTTACTTTACACACTTAAAAATTGGTTCTTTCATATATGTCTATAATTAGGGAACAAGGTAGATAATATAGAGAAGATATTTTACTTTGCATCCACTGGTCAAAACAGTCATAATACATGAAATCTTGAAGACAAATGTTTAATTGTGATACTTTAATTTTTAATAGAAAAATTCATTTTTCTGCATCTCGAGCTTTTTTCTAAACTTAAATTACTTCAACCTTATTTTTGTGTTGTGTGTATAAATACATTCACACAATTTGAGTTTGATGGTTGGGTTTCCATGCTGCCATTTAAAACAATTCATGCTCTTTATGTTCAGGAGTTATACTGAAAATTGTTATCAAGGAATTTTGTAACTTAGAAGACATAGTTTTAAATATTTCATTTTCTGTTTCTCATTTGTTTATTTTTATAACTTTTCTTTTTTTGTTTATTTGTTCTTTAAAAAAAATATCCTATTGTCTTGCTAGGTATCAGACTGTATAGCCCATGAAGTACAGAGCGCAGTCTTACTGTGTTGAGAGTTGTAAACCCTTTTGCCCGCACCTTGAAAATGCTGCTTCATGACTCTGTAATGACAGGTCAGAGCAGTGTAAAGTGGATGCATCACTGACTCCCCCTCTGGGCTTCAAAGCTTTCTAATGGTTAACCTGCAGTGCCAAACATCTTAAAACAGTGCTTTGAGTAGTGAGGAACTTTGTTCCATTATTTAAAGGTCATTGTTTTTATGTGACAGGGCTAGAAATGGAAATACTATTTGCATAGTAATAAAGGTATTTTTATATGGCCTTTTTCTAAAACTTTAAGTTCTGAGAATTGAATTATTTCTTAGATATGCAAGTAAAACTATGTTTGGTTTTTGGCTAATGAGGTTTCATTTCGTTGTCTTCAGTAGTTGGAATCTAATGTGTGCTGAGAATTCTAGAATAACTAGAATGAAGGGATTTCTGGGATGAAATACATTTAAGGTGGCAAGAGTTGGAAAAATGCTTTTTTGTATATCATCACAGTTCTAAATAATGTTGAATACAGGGGAAAACCACTACATAACTAATATAAAAACATTAGAGCTGGGGTAATGGGAAAAAAATAAGAATTAAGGGGCCGGGGATTTAGCTCAGTGGTTCCAGCAACTGCCTTGCAAGTCCAAGGGCCAGGGTTCAATCCCTGGTAACTACATACAAAAATGTCGGACGTGGAGACTCACGCGTACTAGCAATCAGAACCATATACCACAGTGCCGGGCATGGTGGCTCAGGTCTGTAATCCCAGCACTCGGGAGGCAGAGGCAGGAGGATTGCTGTGAGTTTGAGGCTGAGCTCAGGGCCAGCCTGAACTACAAAAGCAAGTCCCTGTCTCAAAAAAAAAAAAGTCTTTTCATGTACTGGTACAAATTCTCAATGTTGATTGTTATCATAATGTGTATATAAAGTATACTAATAAAAATCTATTTTTTTAAAAAAGAACATTGGAATATACAACTATTTGGTATTTAAACTTGTTTTATAGATTTTAATCTTTATTGGTTCATTTTATATACATATCATGATCACACTCAACATTGAGAATTTGTACCCGTACATGACTCAATTCTCATTTTTCCCATACATCTGCCCACCCCAGCACCCTCACCCCTTATACTCATAATCTTTGTTTCCTTTTTTTACCATCACATTTTTTCTTTCCCTCATTACTTACTCCTATCCCCCTTTTCCCTTTGAATATTTTCTATTTCACAATATTTATTGTATAGCTTAGTGTTATAAAAATGGTAACAGATTTTGATTACTAGAACTATATAATTTTTAAGAACAATTTGCGGACATTCAATTTCATTTTTATGTTTAGGCTTTAGCTTTTAAGGAGTTGGTAACATACAGAAAATCACCAGTGTGTTAAAGAGGATAGTATATGGAACATGGACTTAGTGCTAGACACTTCAGTGTACCTCTAAACTCATTATCACAATAGTCTTTCCTTGTTACCTTTTTTTTTTAATCCTATCCATTCTTTTTATGAAACAGGAGCTCTCACAGGTTAAGGACCTATTTACTACAGGTCAGAAAGCTTATTGTTAGTCACTAATACCCAAATTAAGGTCTGTAAGCTAAAATGTCAGTGTAAAAATACAGGACAGAGTATACTAATAGGTCCTACAATATGTGTCCCTTCATGAGTTGGTCACTTAGAACTAGAGGTATAGTATGTAGCACAAGTGTAGTGTTAGGGTTAATAGATCAGCCTACAAAGAGAAGTTCGCCCCACTCCCCAAGAGACTCTGTGCCTTGGCCATTCCTTTATCTTCACCCAGGAATGCTTAGTAAATGCTGTTGAGAAATCCTGCCACCGCTCAAGACCACAACACACACCAGGTACCTGCTAGGAGATTTTTATTGAAAAGCAAGTGGTTCCTGTATGGAAGTAAGACCGGAAGCCCGGAGCAAGAGAAGAAAGGAAGAAGGGAAAGAGAGACAGACAGAGCCAGAACGAGACAGAAAGATGAAAATGAGACAGTGGCAGAGAGCAAGACAGAGGGTAGGGGAGAGTGAGCAGTCTTATATAGACACAGGGTTAGGGGATCTTACGTCAGGGCTAAGGTAAGGTAGCCTTAGCTCATTAGACGCTGTAAAGTTCCTGCCTTGCAAGAAGCTCGATTCCAATTGCTTTTAGCTGATGGTGGATTCTGGGAAGGGGTAACTCTATGGCGAGGGGTAGAGCTATGGGGAAGGGTGAAGAACCCAGAAGAAGCATACAAGATGGAGCGTAATATTTCTAATACTGCATCTCCTCCAACAAATGCCATACATTGTTCTAGGACCCTAAGGATACAAAGGGAACGGTATACCCAGCAGTTACCCTACCGTAGCCTATGGTCTAGTAGGAGAAATGGTATTAAAACCAATGGAACATGGGCCGGGGATTTAGCTCAATGGTTCCGGCGCCTGTCATGCAAGCACAAGGACCCGGGTTCAATCCCCGGTAACCACATACCTATACTGGGTGTGGAGACTCACGCCCAGCAGCAACCAGTACCACAGACCACAGTGCTGGGCGTGGTGGCTCACGCCTGTAATCCCAGCACTCGGGAGGCAGAGGCAGGAGGATTGCTGATGTGATTTAAGTCTGAGCATAGGGCCAGCCTGAACCACAAAGAGACCCTGTCTCAAAAAACCTTAAAAAAAAAAAAAACAGTGGAACATGCATGTCAGTTTTAAAAATGACACCTTTATTAAGTACAGAATGCTATAACAGATTAGGAAAGTTTAGCACAAATAACTTTTGAAATTAGATGGATTTCCAGCCATGGTAGACTTTGTTGTGGAATTCCATTCCTCTTCTCTTAGCCCTATGGCCATGATTTACATCTTTCAGTGTCCTTTCCTTCCAGTTGTAAATGGTTTCTAAATAAGAAGTTGTCCCCGATGGTAATACAGCGCCTATTCTTGGAAGTTTTATGAGAATAGGACTAGAAGAGTCCCCAAAGGCTAAGGATCAAGCTTGGCGTGTAGCATTGCCTAGAATGCAAGAGGTCTAAGGTCCAGTCACCAGCACCACCCACCCACACACCAGGAATCCCTACAATGAAAAGTTTTGAGAATGCGTTTTGGATTTCCCAGGTGTTCTTCCCCACCTCCCCAATCTGGATAGATAACCCTTATTATTTTGGGTTTTTTTAGTTGATTTTTTTTGAGATAGGGTCTTGCTTTGTAGTTCAGGCTGGCCCCGAGCTCAGCCTCAAACTCACATCACAGCAGTCCTCCTGCCTCTGCTTCCTCAGTGCTAGGATTACAGGTGTGAGCCACCCGCCCGGCACTGAGGTATATGGTACTGATTGCTGCTGGGGTGAGTCTCCACACCCAGTATTGTTATGTGGTTACGGGGGATCGAACCCAGGCCTTTGTGCTTGCAAGACAGGCACTGGAACCACTGAGTTATATCCCCTGCCCTCCCCCCCCCTTTTTTTTTTTTTTTAAGTTTTTTTGAGACAAGGTCTCACTTTATAATGCAGGCTGATCCTGAACTCAGCCTTGAACTCAGCAGTCCCCCTGCCTCTACCTCCTGAGTGCTGGGATTACAGGCGTGAGCCACCACACCTGGCATTGTTGTATGTAATTACCAGGGATTGAACCCAGGCCTTTGCCTTGCAAGGCAGGTGCTGGAACCACTGAGCTAAATCCCCAGCTGGCCTGCCCTTATTGTTTTCTTTAACTCTCAGAATTATATATTTAGTTAGGGGGAAGAAGGGAAGAAAAGACAAAAAAAAGGCTGAAAGAGTTGAAGAGTTGGAGGTGCTGTAGATTGGCTAGGTATAAACCTCCTGTATTCCTATATTTCTCTGTCCTGTGAAAACAGAATTTCTTAGTATTTGTTGACAAATTCTCTTCTCTTGGGACCTTTTTATTTTGTCTGTGACATTAAGTTGGTGAAAAGTTATATGTATTGTGTAAGTTGGCATTAACAGTGTAGAAAATGATACTAGTTACTGTCAGTTGATGTCATAAAAATTCTCAAGAAGATCGTGAGGATTGGATGAGGTTGTCCTAGAGAGGCTTAAAGAGGGAGCTGAGGTAGCCTGAGGGTCCAGATGGGATCAGAGAGCTGATAGGACCACAGCAGTAGGATAAATTCCCAGATGGAACATAGTGTCTGATCAGTAATAATAACTGTATGCTGATAGTGGTAATACAGAAAATACTGTGATAATATGTAAATTTAGGATGCCGTTTGGAGACAGAATGTCTAGGCATCAAGTTTTTAGCAGGGAGTTTTTACTTCCTAGACCTACTGTTGAAGTTTTGGGTTGGTTTGGTTTGGTGTAGCGTCTGTTACATTTTTGGGAGATTCCAACGTAGGCATCCTGGGTTAGACTATGGCATACTGGGAGTCAGAGTACTCAGTGCTCTGCCACAGTCTGGGAGTCGGTTGCCTGAGCCAAGCTGGTGACAGCAGGAATGGGAAGGAAGGTGGCCATTGATCAAAGATATTAAAGAGGAGTTGACAGACCTTAGGAGTCTTGCTGAGCAAGGAGTTTGGCAGACAAAAAGAGGTCAGAAGCTACTCAAAGCCTTTGTTTCCCAGTGACTGCAAGATTGATGGTGTCCTCCACCCTTTGAGGGCAGACGTAGGTGGCTGCAGGGAGGGGAGCCCTAGGTGGATGAATTAATGATGGTTTGTTTTTGAGCTGCTTACCTTAAGTGGTTAAGTTATTATTGTACTAGCTAAAATCTGACGTCACAGCATTGTTTTCTCTCCATCCCCTTTCTTCTCCCAAAACAACCTCTTTCTTCTCCCAAAAGTGCTATCTATGCCTAAGTGACCGTCTACCTGTATAAAGATCCAAGCTGGGAATTTTCATATTCACTTCCTTATTCACTCATTCAAAAACGATTTACTAAGGATCAAATACCTAAGGCTCAAAAATGAAACACAGAGAGACCCTATTTGTAATGAGCATGTAGTTGAAGTAGGGAGAGAAATAAGTAAAATAACCAAAAGTCTAGTATGGACTCTGATAAATGCTATGAAGTGTAAAGTAATGTTTTGACTACATAAGTGGAGAGGTCTTGCTCTAGTGTAGAGTGGCTGGTTGAGACTCTCAAAAACATAAAGAAGGAGTTAAGCTCTGAAGCCCCACAGAATGGACAGACTAGAACAGTGCACAGTCGCCTGATGAAAGGTAAGCAGCGTCCTGGTCTTGGGAGTGACCCACAGCAGAGCCACATCCAAAGGAAGCCTGGGGTGGGGCTCATCCAGGGTGCAAGGGTCAGCTGTGGCAGAAACTGTGCTGTGCCCTGCAGCAGGGAGTGAGGCGCACTGCTTCTGGTGACGTCCCCGCAGCAGGTGGGCTGTCTAGTTAGTCCCTCCCACGGGCACACCCTTTCTTTCAGCTCTCTTAGTGATGATAGATACTGTACATCAGTAAACAAAATAGGCCAAAAAAACCTTGTGTTTCTGGAAGTGGGTGTGGGGGACAGAATATTAGATGAAGTAACAATAAATACATTTTATTCTTGGTGAGAATCTGCAAGTGCTGTAAGCAAAGCAGAGCCAGCATATGAAAGATCAGGAGGGAGTACAAGAAAGTGGAGAAAAGGAATTGATGTCAAAAGCCTTGTTGTAAGTGGGCTCGTCAGCTGACCTTAGAAGGACAGTTAGTGGCTGGGCTGCTTGCTCAGGGAAGGGAGCCCCGAGGCCCCAGTACAGGAGATGCCACCTGACCTCGCCCTTTCAGAGCACCCTCCTCCTTACTGAGTTGAGAGATTTTGAGGGCTCACAATGTCCATGTGAGGAGTAAGTTCTGCTTCCATCACAGTCTTCCCTTATGTTTCTCTTTCTTAGCACTTAACAGGATTATGATTAAATATTGAAATGTGTAATGACCATATTTCTCTTAAGCTGCCAGTAATTTGTAGGTTACACCATTGATTTGATGACAGCATTTTAGGGAAGAAAAAAGAGAGACATGACTGTGTTAAATAAACATTAATATGTTAAAGTACATGTTCGAATCAAGAAACACTTGTTTAATACCGGTTTCCCCCACACTCCAGATGGTAGGTAATTTTCACGAAAAGTGTCCTTATGAAAAGTGTCCTTACTCATTATTGGGTTCTCAGTTCCTGAGTCTAATCCTTTGTCATAGTGTATCCTCTAGAAATGTTTATTGCTTGAACGAAAGAATTTTTATAACCATGCTATTTAGAAAGGTTATGAAATGTGAAATTTAAATTTCTGTCCATATTTATCATAATATAAATAGCGAATGAGCTGTATCTCAGGTTTGTGTGATTCTGCCCTTTGAGATGGATAAGGGCTGTTTAGCACTCTGATCGTACACCCAGATCCACATCAAAGCGGAAATGTTACGAGATCTACCTGCAAGGCCTCTTGAAAGACACTGACACTCAGATCTTGCCACTGACCACCTCATTTCCATTAAAGAACTTGCTCAGCATAGGCATGAGCTGAAGCTACTGCTGTGGTTCCAGGAAAACAAGGAGATGCTGAAGTCTGCTGTTATGAGTATTGTCATGGAAAACTCAAAGTAGGCCAGGTCCTGAAGCTGAAATCAGCAGGGCTAGTAGGCGGTTCAGAGAAAGAGCAAGTGGAGTCACTGAGGAGCCGTGACTGCTCAGGAGTATTTTCTGAGCTCCTGGAGAATTCTTTTCTTAGGTTTTTGTTTTGTTTTGTTTTGTTTTTTGCGACAGGGTCTCACTGTGTAGTTTAAGCTGGTTCTCAATCTATTCAGCCCAGGCTGGCCTCAGACTCGTAGCAGTCCTCCTCCTGCCTCAGCCTCCCCAGTGCTGAAATTACAAGCATGCAGCACCACCATGCTGGCTGAGAACTTTCTGAGGAAACCAGTCACTTCAGAAGCATCCAAGAGAATCTTTGTGATGTGACTTTTTGAATCAGGCAGAGACAAGCTCATACTCCTCTGACCCAGTGCCTGTTGTACAGTGGACAAGTTAGACATTGGAAACGAGCACCTGAACAGATGGTAAGAAAACTAAATCCAAAAGTCTTTTGCCTTTTCCTTTTCATCTAGTCAGGGCTTGTAAGGGTACAGATGTCAGTTACCCAAAGCCAACTAGTATAAGCAAAAAGGAAACTCCGTTTTCCATGTTAATTGTACAGATGACAAATGAATTTTTGAGAAGTTTTCATCTACCTTGTTTTTCCCCACAGAAAGCTGCTGTCCACCTCACCAGAAAATGGTTGCCTGCAGCACTCTAATACACCTTTGTAACTTTTTAATACACAAGTAGGGTTCCTTTTATAGTTCCAGATAAAAAATCTTGGATCAGGACTTTGTCCATTTGAGATCACATGTCTGTTCTTGGAGCACATACTGACCCACTGATCCTCTTAGTTGTAGCCAAAGCACCAGTGTTGGCAAGCTTCTTGGGAACGTGGTTAGAGGAAGGCCTCGTCACTGTACAGAGTCGGAGTGGAAAAGAGCAGTGAATCAGAGGCCTCCTGGAGGAAAGTGCAAAGTACTGAAGGCCAGGAAGACAGTGAATATGAACCTGTGTAAAGTGAGACAAGAAGCGGTACCTCGACTGGTCTTCAAGAAAGATTTGCCTTCCATTGCAGAGGGAATACTTCAAATACATGGTTGGCTCGGGGTTGGACCAGGGAAAATGAAGAGAAAGTGTAGAATTCTGCAGAAGAAAGAATAGAAGCCAATTCTGTGCTGGGTGTCCTGAGGAGTGGAAGGTGTGGAAAGCAAGCAGTTTAGTACACAAGGCAGTAGAGCTCCCTCCCTACCTCTGAAGTCACTGTGTGATGCTGCCAGAGTTTGCCTGCTGTCCAAGTTGGCCTGGTCCTCCCTAGCCCTGCCAGACCAGGATTCTTCACGCATATGATTTCTTGGAATAGTCTTGGTTGCCCCAGAAAGAGAAGTTGCCTCTGTTAGGAAAGTTTAGCATTAGTCTATACATGGAGTTCATTTCAACATCTTTTGCTAATGCTGGTTGAAGGCCCACTTACTACGCATTGTATTCAATATTTAATATACAACTTTTGAACTTAAAACTTGAAACAGTAAAATACAGTTTGTGTGGCAGCGTTTTAGTAGAAACAGATTCCTTGCTCAAATTTCGTAGCCTGAAGAAATGATACAGAGAAAGTACCATGCTAAACTTAATGTGTATTTTTCCTCTTGAAAATTCATTGTTTTACTTACATATATTTTGAAAAAACTACCCTTTACAGAATATAAATGCATTGTAGTAGTGATGGCTTTTTAATTGTGCACATCTAAGAATACAGTGATATATTGAAACATATAGTGAATGGTTGTCACAGTCAGGCAAATTAATGTAGCCATCACTTCACAAATCTATACATGTGGGTGCATGAGGTGAGAGCACCTAAAATATGTCTTCTACAAATGGTCGTTGCTGGCTGGGGATGTAGCTCAAGTGGTACCAATCCTACCTTGAAAGCACAAGGGCCCAAGTTTCGTTCTGTGAAAAACTAAAACAAAAAAATGCTGATGGTCATTGTTCAATACAATACACATTTTAGTTTTCATGCTGTACATTAGAGATCTTATACCCATCTTAGAAAATTGCATCTTAGAAAATTGTACCCTTTGACCTGTACACTTTCTATTCTGTATTCCTATATATTTGTCTCTTCTCTTTTCTTCCTTTTTTTAAACTTCTAAATGTAAGCAAAGTTATTTATTATTTTTCTATGTCTGGATTATTTTCTTAGCACAGCGTCCTCCAGTTTCACCATCTTGCTGTAGAAGGAGGACCTCTTTTTTTAAAGTCTGGGTAACATCCTATCGCATTTTCCTTGTTCATTCATTTATCATCAAACACTGATTCCCATAGCTTGGCTGTTGTCACTGATGCGGTGTGAGCACAGGGCACGGACATCTCTACAGGACCCCTTTGCTAGATTCTCAGAAGTGCAGTCACGGGAGTGGACGGTAGTTCTGTTTTAAATTGAGGGGGCCATTTCCACACTGTTCTCCATAGTGGCTACTCCCACCAACCGTGTACCTTTCTAGGACCTGTTTGTCTTTTCTATAATGGTGGCTTTTTAAAAAATTAGTAAAAGAAATAACAGAATAATTCTAAATCAAGTAATGAGTGTGTTTTACTGTATGGTAGTACTTTTCCAGCCTGTTCATTTTTTCTTCTGTACCAGGAATTGAACTTGGGAATTTTTTTCTTGTTATAGAACTTGTCTACCGCCATACCAGCCTAAATGCATCTGGTCTTGTCTTGTTATAGAACATACAAAAAATATTAAAGGTCATAATCATGGCGAAGGTTTAAATCACCTACAGACCTATTAAGTAGAGATTTTCTACTCTTGGCATATATGCATTTTCTACTACTTGGCATATATGCATTTTAGTACTGTGTAAAAAAAAAATTTTATTTTTGATGATACCAGGGACCTAACTCATATGCCTTTGCTCATGCAGGGCAGGCATGGTGCCACTGAGCTAAGTCCCTGGCCCAGTGCTATATACATTTGCTTTCATTAAAATATATTGTACCCTAATGTTGTGGGGTTTTTTTTTGGTTGTTGTTGTTTTTGTTTTGTGTTTTTGGTACTAGGAATTGAGCTCAGGGCCCTGCGTTTGCCAGGTAGGCACTGTGCCACTCAGCTACATCCCTGGCACTCATGTTGTGTGTTTTTTCAGTATAGTTTTAATAACTGTGATGTCATATCTTAGGAAGATATAATAATCATTCCTCTGCTTGTAGATGGCTTTGCTGTACTTTATGCTGGATTAGTTTGCATTAGTACTTCTATTATATACCAGGATTGTTGTTTCCCAGTACTGAGTAAAAAGCTGTAAAGTGCTTATATATGAAGATCATGGTGTCTATTAGTGATGAGCGTGATAGTGTTCTTGGTCACATGTGTGTGTGGGTAGATAGATAACTTAATATATTTGAATGTATATGTGTGTAGGTGAGGGAGAGAGAGAGAGAGAAACTTAAGTGCTTAAACCTGAATTGTCAATTTAACCTTTGGATTAACTCTCAGAATTCAAAGTTATTATTGGTGGCAATATTTGAATAAGAGTAGTTTGTACATGTTCTGCAGTTTCAAGGGAGGCTTATAGGAAGCTGTTGCTCTTCACCCACACGGTGTGTAGAGTTGTCATCTATGCTCCGCCACCACTCCGTGTCTGTTCTGCAAGAGGTTACTAAAGTTAGCACTTTAGTGACCATCCTCCACTCTCTTTCTTTGAATCTATGTACTTGTACTAAATACATTTCAACCAAAATGTGGCTGTCCTATATGTACCATTGTTAAATTTTCTTTTTAATAAATATCACACATATTTTCTACTCCTCTTAGTAGAGGCCAATGTCATTCTTGACAGAATTTCAAAGTAGGATTTGCTTAGCTTTGAACTCTGTGCATGTGTGTGTGCAAGCATGGGTATGTGTGTGCAAGCATGGGTATGTGTGTGCATTAGAGTGAGAGTCTCACTACATAATCCAGGCTGGCCTTGAACTTAGAATCCTCCTGTCTCATCCTCTTGAGTGCCAACATTACATGCGTGCACCCCCACCCCCTGCACTTTTCTTTCAGTTTCTAAGAGTGTCTCAATGTGCGTATACATACTTTGTGCTCATATGCAAATGTTACTGCAAAATAATTCTTAGGTGTGGCATTGCTGAGTTAGGCTGTGTATATATTTTGCCTTTTAATGTAGCAAAACCTTGCTAAACATCATAAACGGGGCCCAAAAATGAAATCTTGAAATGGCTTGAATACCTAATTCAAAGACTAATGCAGAATATTATTTTTCAATAAGTGTGGAGGAACAAAAGAGCCACCCACAGAAGTAACAAATGACAGTGTGTAAAACTAACTGTATAATGTGTCACAAGTCCCAGATGATAATGGTGCGTTCAGTTCCTCTGAGAGTTGTGGCTGGGCCTGCTCCTGGGCCCGCTTGCCAATCAGTTCAGATTGATGTAGGGCCTTTCTCTTTGGGGTTTTCCACTAGGCAGCTTTCTTCACCATCTTTCCCTCCCATCAGCGGTGTACAGGGCACCTTTGCTTGCATTCCTGCTAGCACTTGGTATTGCAGTCTTAAGTTCAGGCTAATCTGACGGGCAAGGTGGTATCTTCTTGTCTGGCTTGTTTCTGATTCCCTTCATTTAGCCCTGTTTCCAGCGGACGTTGCTCATTTAACTCTCTTCTTTGGGTTGCCTGTTCCATATACTTTCTTCTCTTGAGTATTTTTTTCTTAATGTTTACGATATGTTTTTATTTGTAGGTCACTTAGCCTAGTAGAGATCTGCAATGTCTTAGTGTGTACCCCTTCTAGTACACAGTTTTTAGTATGCACTCTCATGATGTATATATATTTTAAAATATTATACCTGTATTGCTATCTATGTCTCACATATTTAAGGTCTATTTTGCTACATTTAAAAAATAAGTATAAGTAGTAGTTGTAGCAGTATATGTCCAGTTGAGAAATCGTCAGTTCAAAGCACAGTATGATTTAGGTTCTTTATAGGCCAATTAGATTTGCCAGGAGGAACATGTTCTCTGTACTGTGACAAAGTGTATGTCTTCATAACTTTATGGTCATGAGTAGAAAATGGTCAGGTAGAAAGTAGCTATGGGGCAGACCTGGCTTTCTTACCTTTATTAGCCTATTACTTTAATAAAATTGATCTTGCTACATACCACTTTCTACGTGTGTAAAACAGAGTGTAATTTTATCCCGCCTATTTAATAAGCTTATGATGTTGTGAGTTAATCTATATAAACAAACTTTGAAAAGCAGTGATTCATGGGGTAGATATGAAATACCTCAGTATTTCTTTTATACATTCATAGCAGTAGGTATCAAGAGAATTGGTGTCACTTATTCTGGGAAACAACTGAAATTGTGTCTTGCTGATAGTATCAGTGATACAGGGTAGGCTTCATTTTGTGTAGATTTTCTACCTCAGTGAAGGTAGAAACTGATATACATAAGTCAATAAGTGTTTGTTGAATATGGTAAAATATACATATATATATTTGACTTAAGAAAACCCTGTAATTAAGAAATTAGTGATCAGCTTCTCTGGGAAGTGCCTAATTACACTAAGTGGAACTTTCTTTAAAGAATAAGGCAGTTTTTGTAGAGGAATGCAGATAAAAAGCAGGACCAAGCTTGACTATGTCCTCAGGAGTGAAGAATTTCAGGCACTGGAATACTAGGGATACTTCGGTAGGAGGCTGGAACTGAAATACATGGAGAGCATATTGGAGGCAGCATGTGATAAAGTACACCAAAATGCTATGAAAGGCAAATTGAATGTAGGTGTTGCTGGTATTTGAAAAGATATTTTATAATCTTTGTGAAATGAATGAGTTTAACTGTAGAATAAATTGTTATCAGTAAAGGGGATGGGTGAGGAAGGAAAAGAACTGAATCCTTCATTATTACTAAACAGAAAAGAAAATTGTGTGTAATATATAGGGGTGTGTTGCATACATTTATACTCAGGTTTTGCACAGGTGCTAGATATCATGTGCTCTCAGCTCTCGCATATGCCCTGCTGGCTGGCACCTGTGGTGGCTTGCATAGGTTGAGACTAAGAGTTTTGAACACTAGTCCAAGCAGTGTCCCATTCCTTCTGAACCTCCTTTCTCCCATTTGATTCTTGGAACAATCTCCCTGGGTGGAAAGGAGGACAAGTCCACTCCAGTTCAAGTCAGTAAACCTTTTATGCTCACCCAGATAAGTGGGAAGGGAAGGTAGCATGTAAATTTAATAAAATTCTTATGTCTGCTTTCAAAATTTAGTTACTTAACTTTTGGAGGAGGTAGAAGACATTGCAGAAAAGTGAAATTCCTTTGTGAAATATGAAAAATAAATATATTTACTTCATAGAAATTGTTCACACAGAAATTTTTATATTTCAAAAAAGATTGATGATAAGGAACTCTACTTTTTTTCTTATGTGGAAGAGTCACAGGTTCTTTTGATCACTTGTCTAATATATATATGTATGTATAAAATATATATATTATATATATATATAGAACAATAGAAATATATATTACACAATTTATAACATCAGGCCAGCCCTCTGTTGTTCCTGTGAATGAATAATACTCAGTGAGGTGCTTTTTCTCTCCTACCATATTTTAAAATAAGCATCAAATTGGAAACAGGCTATACTGTTCATAGAAGTAAAATCTCTTCTGTATGTAACAGTTTCTATCTGGCCTACTACTTACATATTATTATCGAAAGAAACCCTGAAATTAAAAAAAAATCATAGTTATTGCTTTTAATTCCTCAAAAAAAAAAAAAAGTTAATGAAGAAATAGAATCTCTCTTGTGTGAGGGGCCATAATCTCACATACATAAAGTTACAGATATTAAGAGAAAAGGAAAATTGCAGCATTTTTCTAGTTGATGTAGCATATGCTAAAAAGACTAGTGAACCCAGCTGAAGTTCATAGTTCTTTATCAAATACAGGATTACACTTGATCCTAGGCACCCTACTGATTAATATGCTATATCTTTGACCTGGTGAATAAACTTTAGTGTTTCGTCTTGATTGCCTGGGGAGTCATACAGGGAATTAAAAGCATGTTCTAGGTGTATATCTGAGCAGACCGTGGAGATGTGGCCTTGGGTACTATATCTGGCGTATGTCCCTTTTTCTGTTTTGTTCTTCAGCTATGCTTTCCACCCACCATAACCTGAGCATCTTTGCTCTGCCACAGCCTTCTGTCATGGTCTGCCTGGGAACTAGCAGACAATAGACTAAGTCTCTCTAAACTGTGAGCCAAATTAAACCTCCCTTGCTTTAAATTGTGGGTGTATGGTATTGTGTTTCAGCAGGGGAAGGCTGACACAGAAATTTGGTACCAGAGAAGTGGGGGTCATTGTTGTGACTATACCACATGACTTTGGTTTGGTTCAGAAGCCTTTAGAACTGATTTGCAAGAGTTTGGAAAAATTGGAGGTGCCCTAGAATGTTGTAAGGAGAGCTAGATGGGCATTTGTGATTGGAAATCAGAAAGCCAGAATGCTGTTAGAAATGCAAAGGCCAAGTTCAGGAGATTTCATTTGGGAAGGAGGACTATAGTAGCAAATGTACTAGAGACCGTATGTGTTACATTTTGGCAAAGAACTTGTGTACATTTTGCCCATGTCTTAAGATCTTCTGTGAAGCTGAATTTAAAAGTGACAAATTAATTTAATGGAGGAAATTTCAAAGCATCGCAGTATCCAGGCTGTGGCATGGGTACTGCTAGCCTCCTTTGCCCAGGTTTATAATGAGAATTGGGAACAGGAAGGAACCAAAGCCAAAGTATTTAAAAACTTAGATTTTGATCTGAAATCTGAAAGAAATCATGTACAGTTTGGCCCCAAAGTGATGTGTTGCTGAAAAGATTAGCACCCTTAAAAGAAAGCCAAGTCTTTGAACAGGGACAAAGATGTCTTGAGGGAACATCTCAGTACCAAAATGGCACACATCAAAGGTTCCAAAGTGCAGGAGTATCAATCTTTTGAGAAGAAGTGTCCTCTTCTGGAAAAGGAACTGCTGGGGAATATTTATTCTATGCTATTGGACTGTGAAACTTGTTTTTCATTTTTATGGAGATTTATGGGTAAAAGTTTGCCATGAATCTCAGTAGAAACTTTGACTGGAACTTTTGAAAAATCCTGATCCTGTTGAAAATTTTAGGAAGGGATTATTGTTCTTAATTATAGACAGGACAATTATAATGCATGGAATTACTAACGTGTCAGTGTGTTTATCTGGAGAGAAAGTGTGATTTAAGAAAATGTATGTTTGACAAAGTGAAATGTCGTGGTTAGGCTTGGTTTTGTCAACTTGACTGGCCTGGGAGCTGCCTACTGCATTAGTAAAGCACTCTTCTGCCTCTGTCTGGGTAGATGATGGAGGCAGGACTGTGCCACCGCTTCTGCCATGATGTTTCTGCTTTGAAGTCTTCATGGACTGAGACCTGTGAAACTATGAGTCATATTAAACCTCAGAAGTGTATATGCTCTGAGACAGTAACGTAAAGGGAAGTATATTGGGCATGAAAGCTTAAGTATTGCGTGGCTTCTCTTATATGAAAAACCCAAAGTACAAATAAAGAAACAGGGAGATCTTTTGCAAATGGGAAAAGGACCAACAGATGGAGAGAGGTGGAAAGGAAAAAGAAGTAGGGTGTGTTGTGAACATTTACACGATGTGAATGTCATCCTTATAAACTGCAAACATTCACTAATAAATATCTTAAAATTCTAAAAAATGTAACTTCTTTTCCTTTAAGTTGTGGGTGCTGGGTTGTGTCTCTTTGATGGAAGGCTAATACAGACTGTATAGAAAAATTTTATACAGGTATTTGTATTTATTTATTTTGGGGTTTGGTTTTTATGAAGCAAGGTTTCCTTTTATAGTGCAGGCTGGCTCTGAACTTAATATGTATCTCAGCCTGGCCTTGAACTTGGGGTGACCCTCCTGCTTCACCCTTCTGAGGCCTGGGGTTATAAGCATGCATCACCATGCCCAGCTTATTTCATTTTAGAGATTCTTGGGGCTTCTTTAAAATTTTTATTGTGGAAATTTAAGTAGGCACATATGAAAATTCTCTTTTTACTAAAACAATCAAGCTCTCTCATAAATAAGTTATTTATTCCTTCTTCTTGGACCTTTTCTAACCTTCTTTATTAGAGAGTTCTCAGAATATAGAATAGTGCTTTTCTGTTTTTAGGAGATGTACTATAAATAGTTGTTGAACACTTGTAATACAGTTTTCATGATGAACACGTCACCAATGTCCTAAAATACCAAGTATCAAATGTTATATTCTGGTAAACATTGACAGCTCCATAGGTATTTGTGGATTCTTTAGGGAAGTTCGTGAGCAGTAGGAGCTCAGAGAAAATAAATAGTTAGGGCATTCTAGGTGAATACAGTGAAAGGCATATGATTGGAGAGTTCAGGGTATGATAAATTTGTTGGCATGATAGACCATTCAACATCAGGTTGAAAGGAGAAAGGTGAAGCAAGGAGAAAGCCAGAATACAGACCATCACAAGACCAGAAAACCCACTGGACAGTGGTTAAAGATTGCAGTCTGAAATGTTGAGGGTTGTGGTGTACTAGCACTGTGACCATCAACACTGATATCTCATCTGTGTCCAGTTACAGGATCCCAGGAGAAAGAGAATGAATGGTGCAGGGGTATAAGGACCTCTGGGGATCGGGAATACAGTGATGAATATGTGCTCTCTGGGCGCAGTAGAGTAGCTGCTGTCTGAAGGGGGAGGTTGTGTTTTAAGAAGAGGCTGAGGAAGTGGCAGAGTTTGCTGACTAGGGAGTTCCATTTTCATGGGGAGCCTAGTTTACAAGCTAGAGGTGAAATGGAGGACAGGGCAGGGACAGGAAGAACAAAGCCTTGTAGGGCTGGTGTTGGGTCAGGGATTGGCTCTGCAAAGGCAATGGAGATGATGTGAATTAAGGCATTAAATTACCCTATGGGTCTAGTTTTAGTAAACTCCTAGAGAAAGGTGACCCTGAGACTGCTATGATTACCTGAGTCAGAGGCCATGGGCCACTTGGCCACAGGTAGCAGTCATTCCAGGAATTCTGGACTCTGTGCTCCTGAAAGGAGTTTAGGTAGGTAGATTGTGAATTCTGAGCACTTAACATACTAAACATAGACAGCTGTTCCATAGTACCCAGAGATTTGGTCCTGGGAATTTCAGCTGATCGCAAAATCTGCAGTTGCTTAAGTCCCTTATGTAAAATGCAGCCAACGCACACCCTTCTGTATACTTTTAAGTCATCTCTGATACTTAAACTACTAATATAATTCTGCATTAATAATTGTTTTAGTGTTCTGGGTAAGGAATAATGAAAAGGAGAAACTGTATGTGTGCAGAACCAATGTGACAGAGATGGGCCTAACTAGGTAATATGCAAATAAGACTTGCAGCAAACAATGCTCATACAGATGCGTGCTGGAGAAAATGCGGACCTGGGCCTGCCAAAGGCTGCAGCAGGAATTGCTTACACATCACTGCATCCGCACGGATCCAGCTCCCTGCTCAGCATGCGGCAAATTCAACTTTGGCCTTTTAGAACTTCCTATAATGTTTTTTTCTCAAAGATTTCCTGTGTAAATGTGGAACCCATGGATACAGAGGACTTTCTGTATGTTTACTTAGCAGCTTTCAAATCTTCACTGTAGGTTTTAAAAAGTATTTTCAGTATCTTTAATTAAAAATAACATTTTCGAAGTATAAGCTCTTTGAAGATGTGAGAAATTAATGATATGTGCAAATACTGAAGGATGATAATTTAATTAACATGTGTAATGCTGGTGATAAGTATTGAGTCAAACCTTAAACCTAAAATCCAGGGATCAGATTTTGAGATTAGTGTTTTCTTTTTGGGGGTCATTAACAATGAATATTTTAAATGTAAATATTTAATCTCTCCTTTTTTGCTGGTAGTCATTTTGCAAGTTCAAAATGTGTGATGAACAAGAACAAAATTTCATAATCTTCAAACCACAAAATTGGCTAATAGGCAAAAAGTGGGAAAGATAGCAGTGGAAGATTTGACACATCCCACAACCACCTGGAAATAATTTTAGGAAAAGTGCTTGACTCTAAGCTCAGATGGGATTCTGTACATGAAGGGTAGATAACTACTGTTACTTTACTGCCTATAACCCTTTGGTCAGATTTGTTCTCATGAAAGGAGCAAGGCATGCTAAAATAATTACATAAATTAGACTCTGCTCATCCAATTATAGATCAGTTTTGTTTTCATTATTTGTGGTACTGGGAGTTGAACCCAGGGCTTCTGTGTCAGCTTGCCTTCACTGTGACAAAGCAGCTGTGAGAATCATTTCATAAGAAGGAGAGAGAGAGAGAGATGTTTGGCTTGGAGGTTTGGGAGTTTCTGTTGTGGCTCAGGGGCAGCCAAGCAGCTTATCATGGTGGAGTGGGAAGCACAGGAACCAAAGTCCTCCCCTTGATGATCTACCACTTCCTGAGAGTACCAAGCTGAGGATCAAGCCTTAATTGAACCCCATTGGCCCTTGGTTTAGACCCAGACTATAATGCTTGTACATATTTGGCCAGAGCTGTGCTGTTGAGTTGTACTCAGGATGTTTTGTACAACTAGCAGTAGACTGAACTCTGGGTCAAACAGTGTTTTACTATACTCTGTAAATATGATGATAAGAATTTTGAATAAAACTTCTGGGCTTATGTTTTATTTCATTATAAAAATTTAATTGCAACCCAATGCATGTAATACTTATCAGACACAAAATAAAATGAGGTAACCCTGAACCTGATACTCCCCTTGATATATAGAGGTACTTTTGAGGTACTAAGAATTGAATTCCTTCCTTGCACTAGACAAGCAACCATGCTGCTGAGCTACAGCCCCAGTCCTTTTTAAGTATGTTTTATTTTGAGACAAGGTTTTGCTTAGTTAGTTGCCCAGCTGGCCTCGAACTTGCTGTCCGCCTGTCTCTACCTTGCAAGTAGCTGAGATTATAGGTGTATCCCACTATATCCAGCTAGAACATATTTCTGTATAAAATTTTTTCTAAGATAAATAATTATGGGTATAATTGAAGTCCTAAGGTGATTATAAATCATCTCTAAGTTTTTATTTCTTTGCATTTATTATATTTCCAATATTTCTTTATGGTATATGCTAGTGTCTGCAGTACAATGATAAGTAGAAAAAACTACAACTCAGCTTTTAAAACATATGCTTCTAATTTTCACTGTTTAATGGAGTGAAAAAAAAAAAAATGTGATGAAGGCCTAAGGATGTAGCCCAATGGTAGAGCACTTGCTTAGCATATGCAAGGCCCAGAGTTCAGTCTCCATTACTGCAAAAAAACAAACAAACCCAAAATATCTTACTAGGATTTTGGAATGTAGTTTGATAATAAATTTTGTTAGGAGTGTTGAATTTTATCAAATGCGTATCCATTGAGCTTTTTTTTTTTCTTTTAACTTACAGACTTGGTGAATTATGTGAGTTGCCTTTGTCAGTGCTAACCCACTGTCATTATTGGGGATTTTGTTTTGTTTTTTGAAACAGTGTCTTGCAGCATAGTCCAGGCAGGACTTGAACTCCTGCTGAGATCTTCCCACCTAACTTCCCTGGGTCTGAGACTGCAAGCATATGCTGCCATGTGTGGCCACTTTTGCACTTTTGAGATTAAACCAACCTGGATATTGTGTACCTTTTTGAAAAGAAAAAGAAATAAACTTTCTCTTTTGAGCGGCTTTAGGTTTGTATCTGAAATGACAAAGTTCCCTGTTCTTCCCTGCCATAGTGCCATATGATTTGTCTAAGGTTGTCCCCAGTGTGCACGTGTTGGAAGTGAGGCACCCGTGGAGTGTGGCAGCCCTCAGAACCCGGTGTTTTAGGGCTCACTCCCAGTGTTGCACAGTGCAGTGGACTCTGAGCGGTGAGTAAGGCTGTGTGCCCCACCGCAGTGTCCCGTAGGACAGTCTCACCAACCTAAATCCTCTGCACACTGGTCTGATTGTTTAGGACATGTTTGGAGTGAGGTGTGTTGTAGTTTTCTACTGTTGTGATGTTTTCTGTTAGTGCTGTCATTTTTAGAAAGTTGTATTACCTGATGCATTTAAGTATAGAATTGTTTTATACAGAGAGCATTTCGTGAGAATGAACTCAATATTTTATCTGGACTTTCTAACTGTAGTAATAACGCCTGTAAGTTTGTCTATTTTGTCTGACTTCCGTGTATCAGTTTTATATTAATCACTTGCCGGTTATATAGATGATAGGTCTTTAATGTGAGAGACAGCAATCTAGTTATATTGTTCTTTGTGTGAATATTGTTTTTCCAGCGCCCTGTATTAAACTGTCCGTTCTCCATTATAAATTCTAGGCACCTTCTCAAAAAGCCTTATGATCCCATGTAGGTGGATTCATTTCTAGGCTCTCTGCCCCATTGCTTTTCTGATCTTTTCCCTTTAAACACCCTTTGTTTATCCATGTGTCCTTTCGATTTTTTTTGTTTTTTTTTTTTTTACTACCATAATAGATTTTTCTAGTTTGACAAATTTTTTAATCTGGAAAATGAGTCAAAGTATATTTCTTATGATTGTTTTACATTCAGACTTATTTATACCTTATTTTTTAATCTGTAATGTTTTCTTCTCTTTGTTTGTAGAACAATCTCTAAATTCTTTTAAATTGTATACAGCCAAATACTGAGAAATAGAATAAATTTTCATCTCAATATATGACCTACAGGAAAGAAATTTCAGTACATACCACAAATTCAGTAAGAAATTATTAGAGAAAGTGCCCTACAAAATTCTTTGGAAAGAAATAATTGTCAGAAAGATTATCAATTTCTTGTGTTGTGGGAATGGTTAAATATTACAACTAAATGCATTTCACTTTTTTGTTCATTTGTTTTCATTGATGATGACAAAATGGTGAGCGTGTATTTTTGACTAAGAACCAAAATCTTCTGTGAAATTAGTCTCACATTTACATTGGCTTTTTATTATTTAAAATAAAACGTCATCTGTCACAAAGATGCCAGCCAGCACTGAGTGTGTTTTAATGTCTGTGCCTCATGGCTGCAGAGAAATGACAGAGTTGGCCCTGAAGGGCTCCGTTAGCTGTTGATATTAAGTCAGTGCCCCATGGAGTGAGAAACCACTTGCTTTGGGTTAGCACTGGGCCAGCCAGACCTTGGGGTTGACCTTGGCATGTTTGAGTGACAGAGAGGAACATGAAGGACTCAGAACCCAAAAGGTTAGAAAAGCAGAAAGGAATACCGTATTGCAGAGGTTGGGCACATGGGAAGCAGTGCCATGACGTTTCCCCTCAGTTGCCCACCTTGATTTTACCTATTTTGTTGATGGTATCTTTGTTTGGTTTGTGGTGCTGGGCTTTGTGCATGTTAAGCTGCCCCACTAAGCTACACTCCCAGTCCAGTTGCCCAGCGGGGAGAGTTTTTACCAAGAAGGGAGATGCAGACAATTGTAAACTTGATTTGACATGAAATAACATTTCTGTTGAATACTTCTGAGTCTTGAACCTCATTTACTAAGAGAGCTTCATCTGAAAACAGTGGAACTCTACCTACTTAGTCTAATTTGAGGGTCTGTAGATTTTTGTGTAAGCCTAGCAGCAAACATTATGTCAGAATTTCATGGAGACCTTTGTAGAATTGTGTGACATGTTTTCCGGTACAAAAGGTAGCAGTATAAATCATAGATGTGGATTACAGTCTGGGATGTGAAATGTTTTCAGTGTTTACTTTGCAGTCAGCATTGCAGAGGCCTTCACTTGGGTGACAAAGTTGCATATCCTCAGAGTAGATGCCACACTGGGCAAAAGGAGTGACTTCTGAGCTGCTTTGACACTTGCAAGTCCCAGTACACAACACCCCCAGAAAACTCATGTGACTAACTTGCTTAAAATAACTCATCTGTGGTTGAAGTTTTTTATTTTTAGAAACATTCCTGAAGAGCATACATTGAATAAAGAAAAGTTCCTTTCTTTGTAGTAAAAGGAAATCCTGGTATACAGAGGAGGTTATTTGTATAATTGCTACATATTGCTTTTATTTCCTTATTGTGAGAATTATTTGTATTAGAGAATAGTTTCCATTTAATTATCTGATTTTTTTTTTTTCAGGTTTCCTATGAGGTGTCTGTCAGTATTGCAGGAACCTCTTTGTTTAATTGTTGGGAGGGCCGAAGGGTTTCATAAAGACATTTCCTTGCTTTATCTTCCTCTTCCCCTTGGGATTGGAATCAGCTTTTGTGAAACAGAAGAGGAAATAATTGAGACTTATAAAGAAATGTGAAAAGTTGGTTTTTTACATTAGAAAATCAATTGTAGACAATTTCACGTAAAAGTCATGTTAGTAAAACAATTTTTTATGACACTAGACTGTTTAATGTTTCATTTGGTAAGAAAGCACGTGGAAGTTCAGTATGCTATTTGCACCACACGTTTCTAGGATCCAAAACAACACTAATTTTAGTTGCTTCTTGTGATCAGCTTGTTCCACTGCTGCTTCTAATTGTTGCTTTTTGCTGAGGCAGGGCTTCCCAGCAGTAATGTTTGATATGCATTCTGATGAAGAGTCACGAAGTTAACAGGGTTATGGTTTCTTTTTCTGTAGAACAAGAGAGCGTGCATGCATTTATCTAGGGCACTAACTCTGTGTCCGAAATATAGACAGACCTGGCCCTCCCCCTGCACTGAGTCTAAACTTGTGAAGAAAAGGTTTTAAAAATTCAAATGAACTTAATGAATGAGAAAATATGAAATCAGCTGAATACCCTGTCAGATAATCTGCCAGGCACTGAGAAAACAAAGCTGAAATAGAATGGTCTGCAGATTCTTAGAATTTCATAATTGATTGTTGAAATGTTGACTATTTGCCAGGTGTGGTGCTGAATGTTAGGATAATATTTTACGTCCTCATAAGTAGTGAGTGTTGTTGTTTGTTTTCTAGATTTTTGAGCAGATTTACTTTAATCAGAAACTACTTGCCCTTTTCTTAGTTTTGTATATTTGATCTGTGTCATAGCTACTGCCTATTGGACACTTGACATTGCGGCGGGTGGGATGTTTTAGATGTCATTGGTTCCATGCACCATCATCAGTTATTGAGCATTTACTTAGCTCTCAATCCCTGAGCGTTTTGTCCTACCAGTGAGAATCCTGCCTAAACCTCACACAGCTGACAGAAGAGGGATTGTTGTTGGGGGGCTGGCAGTCTGAGTCTATGCTCTGTCTCAGAAAGATCTTTAGCAGCTGTGCTGGATGAGAGAACTTGATCTACAATTCAAGGAGTCCGTCACTGTATTACAGTGCCCGCCTTGGGATACATTCCAGGACCCTCAGGGGATGCCTAAAACGGTGGGTCACCAAATCTCATAGACTGTGTTTTTTCCTGTATGCACACAAGCTTCTGATAAAGTTTAATGTATGAATCATGTAAGAGATAAATAAAGACCAACACTAAAATAGAACAGTTATATCTAGGTACTGTGACAGAATTGTCAACATCACTGCTCTTGTGCTTTGGGGCCATTATTAATTAAAATAAGGGCTACTTTAATACAAGCGCAGTGATACTATAACATGCAGTCTAATAACTGAGACAACCAAGTAACCAATGAGAAAGTATCAGTTAGAGTTGGTTTTCTGTATCACTGAAATCAGTCAGCCTTAGTTTTGATGATATTTTGAGGAAAAATTATTAATACTAAACATATACAGGCTTTCCCCCTTGTCATTAGTCCCTGAACAGTAGTACAGTATAATGATTTACATAGCACTTATGCAATGTTAGGTACTGTAGGGAATGTAGAGGTGACTGAAAGTGTGTGGGGGAGGTGTGCAGGTTGCACAGGCCAATTTGGCATCAGCCGGCATCAGCTCATTGCACTTCTAAGGAACCACTGTCCAGTGTACCCACGAGGGACAAAGTGAAGGTCCATGTGTCCTGCGGATGGCATGATGGCACGACAACTCATTGTGTTCCTCAGAACAACACACAATTTGAAACTTGTGAATTGTTGTGTGGAACTTTCCATTTACTCTTTTCAGAGTCCAGTTGGCCATGGGTGACCAAAGTTCTGGAGAGCAGGACAGTGCCTGAGGGGGACTGCTGCGTTCTCCAGATTGAGAAGCGGGGATGGAAAATCGGACTGATGCCCACCTATGGAATCATTTTATGTAACCTCTAATATTTACTGTAAAAACTTTGTTTTAAAACTTCTGCTCATAAGGTATTACATTAAACTTGGATCAGGATTATAATGAGGCTTTTAAAAATTTAAGTTTATGGGGCCGGGGAGTTAGCTCAGTGGTTCCGGCGCCTGTCTTGCAAGCGCAAGGGCCCGGGTTCGATTCCCCGGTAACCACATAACAATACTGGGTATGGAGACTCACACCCAGCAGCAACCAGTACCACATACCACAGTGCCGGGCGTGGTGGCTCACGCCTGTAATCCCAGCACTCGGGAGGCAGAGGCAGGAGGATTGTGATGTGAGTTT
>PVIR01023281.1:0-27237 GCA_004026965.1 Petromus typicus | reverse complement strand
CACAGATAGGTACATATCGCATCTTTTCTCTGGTATGAGAAAATAAAGATGTAAATAAGTCCTAGCATTGTATGTTATACATTGTGAAATAGAAAATGCTCAATGTAAAATAGGGTGAAAGGGGACAATGTTGAGATTGTAACAAAAAAGTAAGGAAGGAAATTTTATGTATATGGGGGGTGGTAGGGTGGGCAGGGCTATGGGAAAAAATGATAATTAAGTTGTGTCTTATACTGATATAAATCTCCATTATGGAGTGCAATCATGATGTGTATATTTAATGTACCAGTAACGATAATAAGAAAAAAAGAAGAAATTCTAAGTAGACATGATAGAACAATTCAAGGATGAGGAGACTAGGTGTAGACACACATGATTGCCTGAAGGTGGCTTTCTTCACTGGTACTGAATCTTTTCAGCACCTCTAATTTCCACTAAAATAACCATTTTAACCCCACAATGGTAGAGTAGCAAATATTAGCAAGTCATTTTCTCTAGGACAAAGTGTCCAGCATTTGGAAAATAATAGTTTGGAGTGGAACTGATGTGTGTGGTGGTTACCTAGGAAACACTAGATAATTGACCAAAAAGAGAGGGGGTATGGGGAGAATAAGAGAGAGAGAGAGAGAGAGAGAGAGAGAGAGAGAGAGAGAGAGAGAAAATTAAATGATATTAGAAGTAGATCACAGAGTAGTCCACAGACCAAGTAATATCACTAACAGTGGCTGGCTGGCTACCAGCTGGGAGGCAAAGTGAAACTAGCAATGTTTTTGTTCAAAGAGAAGCAGAAAACTGCATGTAGACCAGAGCAGTCATCTACAATTGGAATCAGCAAGGAAAATACAAGACTCTAGTTCCAGGGCAGCGTTCTATAAGCAACAGTTTATGAAAAATCTCAGTCTCAGTCCCTACAGCTGTAACCATATAGCAAGAGATGGAATAAATAGAATTGTAGGGATGAACTGTTTAAACCTGTGTGCTAGAGCCCCTTTTGCTGCTTCACATTACCAACCTCCTGCAGTGGATAAGGCAAAGACAGTCACAGGACTGTTGGCAAGTGTGGTAGGACTGGATCGAGTCCTAGCAAGAGAGATGGCCTGGTGAACACAGACCAGGAATTTGTGGTCAGGAGCTGGGTTCAGAATGTGCTCAGCTTACAGTATGAGAAGCTCACATTGATGTCATGTTCTCACTGAAAGGTTTCTATGCCCAGCACCATTCTGAAGTCAGACTGCCACCTTAGATTCCCAGCATGAACAAAGACATGTCCTGACTTTAGCTCTGCTCCTTAACCCTAAGGACAGGAAAAGAACCACACATTCGAAACAGAAAACTTTCTTTTACTATACTTCATTCAGTGTTACCATATTTTCATTTAATTTGTTTAGTCTTTTTTTTTTTTTTTTTTAAGACAGGGTCTTGCTTTGTAGTTCAGGCTGGCCCTGAGCTCAGCCTAAAACTCACATCATAGCAATCCTCCTGCCTCTGCTTCCCGAGTGCTGGGAATACAGACGTGAGCCACCACACTCGGCACTGTAGTATGTGGTACAGATCGCTGCTGGATGTGATTCTCCACACCCAGTATTGTATGTGGTTACTGGGGGATTGAACCCAGGTCCTTGGGCTTGCAAGACAGGTACTGAAACCACTGAGATAATTTGTTTATTCTTTACTGTTTTCCTCTTTCTGTACATTTTCATTGTCTTTTATTCCATTATTTTACCTATTTTCTTCTAAGAGTGTGTCTCTGTATGAATGCTTCTCTTCCCCTGGCCTTTTGTTCTCCTAGTAATTTGTAGAGGGCAACAGAATTATCCCTTGTCCATGTATATCTCTCTTAGTTGTATGTATGTCTCTTGGTTTGATTTGTTTCCCTGTGACTTATTCATTTTTGATTTTTCTTTTCTTTCCTATGCCCATTTGCATTTATTTCCATTTAGCTTTTTTATGTATTTTGTGCATATTTATATTAGTCATATTGTTTCACCATCCTTCTTTTGCATTACCAATTTTGTACTCAGTTTCCCTGATGTCCTCTTGTAATATATAACATACTTTACTATGATTAGGGCCCCTTACTTTTCTTCTATTGTCTGTCTCATACCACAGAGCAGAAATTTTAAAATGTTTTATCTTCTAATTTTCCTTCCAGCATATCTGATCACCAAACTCCTTCACTTTATATAACTAATTGTATAAAATTACTTGAATGGTGTTTTTCCTCATTAGAAGACACACAGCCATCACATTCAGTACATATCAAATATGAGTCATGACATTGGTTAAGATATTTGTACTATGCCCACGGGCTTCTTTGCTTGGCTAACAAAAGTTCTGAACAGGTCTCATAGTATGTTATATCCTCAAATAGCTGCTGGATAACACTGTAGTGGGTTATCCCATTACTGCTATAGATAATTTGGTTGCATAGGAATAGTCCTGAGTCAATATACAACTCTGTACCAGTGAACCTGTTTGCCAAATCCACAATCCACCCCAGGAAGAGTGACAGCAAGATTCCTAACTCAAGAACTGAGATAGATCACGCTCTGCAAGAATACTTGCGACCTGGTTAAAAAAAAAATATTCCCAAGTCTTAGTTAACTTTAGTATTCTGGTGGAGGAATTAGAGACTTTCTGTGGCACGAGCAAAGAAGATACTTTGGAATCATATACGTAACATTTCATTAGAACATTTATTCTATGTTCTCACTGGACATCTTATAGGTTTAAGCTTTTGTATTTTCTTTGATTTATTACTAAATGTGGTATTTAAGGTTTTCTGTGTTTATTGGGTTACCTTTGCTCATTTGTAATTTCATCAAATCTAGTTTGTCTATATTCTACCCCCTTGTCTCACTCCCTATTTGATTTCTTCACCTCAAACCCCAAAGAAAATTTTATTCACATGTTTTATCATTATTTTTCTCAAACACATAGAGTCCTCTCTCTTCAACTTTTTAAATCAGCTTCTTCACATCCATTTGTGCTGCAAGTCTTTTGGGGTTTTCTACACATGCCCATTATAGGGACGTGCATTACTCATACCCAGGACTATTTTAAATCAATTAGTTCACCAATCCAGTAGCACACATCTTAATTTACATTAACACATTCTAGATTCAGCCATCTCTGAAAACCTCACCTATGACTATATAAGTCTTTGTGGAAACAAGTCACAACAATCACTCTACAGGAATTTACTTTAAAATGTGATTGTTCACTGCTATTTTGATATCTTAATATCCTTTCTTATGAATACTCACAGAACTACATGAATGAGCTGATAGCTGAAGACAATAAAAAATATAAAAAGAATTTTATATCCTAGATCAGGAAGGCTTGTGGTAGCAGAAGTTCTGGGAACTATAGAAATGAGCTCCTTGATCCCACAAAAGTTGTCAGTATATTAGAGTTTCTGGGTAGATGCAAAGAGGTATAGTTAGAGAGCAAAAGGAAGAGCAAAGGACACTTGTACCCTTAGAGTCATTTTATCAAACCCTAGACACAGTCTAGCTCTCTGAGTCCAATAATATACATTTCCTGTGATATAAATTACCACAAATATAAAAACAGGCCACTCACATTTCATAACTTAGAAAAAGAGATAGAATTACATTTTGTTTATGAAACATACTGAAAAGAACATGATATATTCTAAATAAGAGTGTCTCTCAGATTCTTCTTTGCCACTGGTATACCATGGAACCTGAAGTAGCATTATAAAAGAAGAAAAGACAAGACAAGGCAAATACTACATTTATAACTTTACACCTAGGCTTAGATATGTTTTGTGAGAACTGACTGAGTAGAGAATATTTGTAAATCTGGATATTAGGATTTAAAAAAATCAACCTTAACATCTCTGAACTTTGTTTCCTTTGTAAACCAAGATTTATAAGATTACTATTTTTGTAATGCTGACACTGAATCTAGGGTCTACATCTGGAGCTCTATTCCGATACAGTTTTCACAATTTTTTGAGAGATTTGCTCTCTAAGTCACTAGTTTGTCAATGTTGGGCTCACACTTGCAATACTCTTCCCTAAGATTTTCACCATAATGGGATTACAGGCATTTACCACTATAGCTGAGTCATACAATTGTGAATACTAAAGGATCAAATACATTTAAGTACTTCTAATCCTATCCAGAAACTTCAAAATTATATTATTCATTTTACTTTTAGAAGATTATCTCAAATTGAGAGACTGCTTTGATAATAAACCAGTGTTCCTACACATATCATTAAACTATAATAGTAGATGATTGACTATGTTCTCAAAAGAAGTTTGTAATATTACTAATCCTATTTATTTTTAACAGTCAATCACAGAGCCAAAATTTATTTTCTTAAACTTATTTCATTAGTATTTTTGATGAAATTTGTTATGAGCAGCAGTATCTTTAACTTTTGCATTATATTAAATACAAAAATATCTTCTTTTGTATCATTTGTTAAAGAATTTCTAAATATTATGACCTGAAGGGAATATTATATTTTATTTTTTGTTTTCTAATGAGTTACATTTAGAGAGCATCTATTAAATTTTAAATTTTCTTTGAATATATATTTTACTATATATCTCCTTAAAATATTTTATAAATGTCATATTTTCAAAATTCTGCTACAGCTATGTAAAGTTATGTTCTATTTATAATCATCATCATTTTATCTTTTATTTTTATATTATCATTTTTATATCTTTATATCAAATAACAACATGTCCTTTATTCTTAATCTACAAATAAATTCAATACTGATGTATAACACTGGACACTGTTTCAACATAGCAGCACATCCAGAACTTTATTTCAATCAGGAAAGTATATAATATCTTTAAAAAATGATGTCTGATTCAAATATTATCTACAATAATTTTATATGTTAAATCATCAACTGAAAAAATAAAGCAAGAGCATGAATGAATAGTTTTCAACAACAACTATCAGCATAAGTGACCTCATCTCCCCAATCAAAAGCATCAGATTGATAGATTGGATCAAAAGATGAAATCTAAGGGAAACCTGCACAAAAGAAACACATGCAAGCTGAAAGTAAGTTTGCAACCTAAAAATGAAAGGATGGAGAATGGTACTCCATGCAATGAGAGCTCAAAAACAAGCAAAAGTAATGTCTTCTTTTAAAAAGAAATGGGCTTCCAGTCTAAAACTGATCAAAGTAGACAAAGAAGCTCACTACATACAGAGAATAGAACAATTTCATGGAAAGAGTTAAAATTACACGTATATATGCACCAAGTAATGGTGCACTTGAATTCATAAAGCAAACATGACTGCACAAAAAAGATCACACAAACATCAATTAATTAAACTGTAGGACCTCACTACCCTATTATCACAAATAGACATATCAAGTAGACAAAAGTCAACAAAGAAATCAGAGTTTAAACAACCCTTCAATAAACAGACCTGATATGTTCCAACAGAATATTTCATTCAACAGGAGTACATCATCTTCTCAGAAACATATAGGGCTTTCTTCAAAATAGAGATCATAAAGCAAATGAATACAAAAGAATCAAAATTATCCCAATATTATTATATAATAAAACAACTAGAAAGCATTGGCAAAAGAAATCACAATATTTATGCAGACACATGAAGATTGAACAATATATTCTGGCCTAATCAAGATCAAGGAAGAACTTGGACAGTTCTTAGAACCAAATGCCAATGCCAATGCCAATACAACATTTACAAGCCCACGAGACCTAATGAAAGCATGCCAAATGAATAAGTGTATAGCTTTGAGTTTCCACCTGAGAAACAGAGAGAACCCAAATAAATACCTATCAGTAGAATTCTCCTACATCTTAGAAAAACAAACACATACACAAACAAAAATTCCAAATCTAAACTAATAGAAGAAGAATTATAAAGATCAAAGTGGAAATCTCTGAAATTGAACCTAAATAACATGGAAAAACCCTCTGTAAAACTTAACCCTCAAAAAAAGAAAAAGTCCAAATCAGTGAAACAAGAAATGAGAAAAGCTAAATTATTACCACTACCAATATAATCCAGATTACTGAAAACTATTTTGAAAATTTATACTTTAAGCAATGGTAGATTGAAGAAAAATGGATATATTCTTACATAAATAATGACTAGACCAAAGCAACAAGATGTAAAAATCCTAAATGTCCAAAGAGTAGGCAATAAAACTGAAGCAGTAATAAGAAACATATCCACAAAATATTGACTATGTCCTGATGGATTTACCAAGGAATTCTACAGTGAGTCCAGGGAATATCTAATATCAATACTCTTCAAATTCTTTAATTATATTAATTAATGCTTAACAAGAGTGATCTAGAGAAGAGTGCAAGATATGTGTCTGCACTCTGGGATCCAAAGAATCCAGTTTAGGGCTTGGAGCCCATAGTAATTTCCTGTGCAAATCTGTTTCAGGAGGCCGAAGGATCTCACAATGCCAAACTGGAGGAACTGCACCAGAAAGGCCCAAGGACAGTGGCCGAGCTGAAGTTCCTGTGCTGAAACACTAGGAACTTCAAAAGGACCCAGGAGATGATGTCCAAAATGAAGACAATCATTGAGGTTCCCTTGAAGAAAGAGAGCAGCCAAAACCTCTTAGGAAGAAAAATCACCAAAAGTTTGTTGAAGAAAAGCAGCAAAACAAGATCATTTGAGATCCTTCTGCTCTTTCCTCTTTCGCAGCATTCAGGCAACCATGCTGAATCAAATCAGCGCTGCCTTCTCATTCAAACTGAAAACTAGTCAATTAACTAGTTAATACAGTAAGAGTACTCCTTAGGTCTTTCTTGAATGTTAACGTTATCCTGATTCCAGAGCCAAACAATTATCCAACTGTCATATAGATGAAAGAGCTACTTTCAGAGGAAAACCCAATTTTGCTTTTGTGATTTACCATAACAATGAGTTTTTCTTGAGATTTCTGCTGCCAACCTAGTTTTTAGCTTCTCCATGGAGGTAATGACACTCTGTGGACTTATCTTTCATCAGGGGAGACAGGTAGGTCCATGGTACACTTCCCCTACATATATGTTTTCTTCTCTACTGCTTCTCTCTCTGTCTTTCTTTTATCTCTCTTTCTCTTGCTCTGTGTCATTCTCTATGTCTTTAGAGAAAAAGAACTTTCTCTCTAATCTCTCTCTCTCTCTTTTTTTTATAATCTTTATTGGTACATTCTCTGAGTTATGCTTCATTTCTCCATCTTCCCTGGCATTTCCAGTTTTCCTACCAGTTCCTTCCTAATTCCTAGAGATGCAGTCCATTTTCATTTTTTTCTTCACCAAATTATTTTTTTCTAGGTGTTTCACTTCCATGTCCAAGAGAAACTGTGTTTTGCTCCTGGCTTATACTGTATCATTTTGAAATTCTCAAACATGGGACTATAACATTAGTTATGTTTTATGAGATTTCAGCTATTTTTTTGTGCAAGTATTTCCCTGTTCCTTTCTCTTTTATATTTTGGAGACACCATGTACATATGTCAGATTAAACTGCTCATTTGTTCATTTGGGAGGGCATCTTCAAAAAATTATTTTTTCTTGATATTTTCTTGTAGTTTATGGGACTATTTGTTTAAGTTAACTTAGGGTTTGCTTTGTAATTATTCAACATGGCTTTTTTCCTTATCCACACTTTCTACTCTCAAGTATTGTAGTTTATACTTTTAAAAAATAAACTTGAATTTTTTAAAAAAAATCTCATCCCATTCAGAATGACTATTATCAAGAATACAAAAAGCAATTCACATTAGTGATGAAGTAGGAAAATACACTGCTTTGGGGAAGGTAAATGAGTACAGGCACTTTGGAAATCAGTCTGAATATTCCACAAAAACCTAAAATTAAAGCTTGACATATACCTGCAGCAATTAAAGGCAGTGCATTCAGGTTGACTGATGAACACTTTGCACTAACTGAGCTATGGACACAATCTAGGTGCCTCTCAAAAAGTGATTAAGTAAAGAATATCTACTATATACACAATGAACTATTATTCAGCTGTAAAGAATGGATTTGTCATTTTCAGGAAAATGGATAGAGCCAGAGAAGTCATGTAGAGTGTAATAAGCCAGATTAAAAAAGACAAATATTACATTTTTTTCCCTTCATGTGTGAATTCTAAAAAAAAAAAAAAGATTACTAGTCAACAGGAGAAAGTAGATAAAGGGGAGTTTAGAACATGTAAGGGTAGGTAATAGGGAGAAAGTACATGACCAAAATATAGGTATGAAACCCTTCCCCCCAAAATATGAAATGTAGATGGACGGTACAAGGGATTATGAGAGATAAAAATAATCAAATATGTTATGTGCTTGTAATAACCTGTCCTAATGAAACCCATTAGTCATCTGGGAAGCTGAGGCAGGCAGATTAGAAGTTCAAGCCAGCCAAAAAAACTTAGATATTTAGTCAGACCTTGTGTCCATTTTTTTAAAAACATGGTCTCACTGTGTAGTTCAGGCTGGCTCTGAGCTCAGTCTTGAATGCACAGGAATCCTCCTGCCTCTGCTTCTCAAATGCTGGACTCACAAGCATGAGCCACCACTTCCAACACTGCGGTATGTGGCTGGGATTGCTGATGAGCATGAGTCTCCACACCCAGAAATGTTATATGTGGTTACTAGGGATTGAAGCTGGACCCTTGTGTTTGCAAGTCAGGTGCTGGAACCATTGAGATAAATCCGCTACCCAAAATTTTAAAAATTTAAAAAGGTCTGTGAATATATCTCAGTGGAAAGATCTAGGTTCAATCTCCAGTGCCAAAGAACCCTCAGATAAAAACAAAACAAAACAAAAAAGAAAAGAAAATCATTAATCTGTATAACCACTATGGACTAATAACCACTATGGACTAATACAAAAAGGATGTAAAAATATAAAGTCCCAAGAAAAATGGTTTGACAGAATTATGTTAGCAATTTTAAAAAACAAGAATTTGCCCATTATCTACTCACTGAACAACTTTAGGAATAAAAAAAATGTGCTTAACTATTCTATTTTATAAATTAATTGTGCAGAACAAATCATGAAAATAAACAAGTGCTCTATTAAATTGCAGGGAGAATCATCAGCATGTTGTTAATAGCATAAAAAAGCTTTTCAAAATAAAATTAATAGTACTACATCTTCTGGGAGTATGAGATACCTTTTTCTTTATTCTTCTCATAAGTATAGCTAAAAGGCCTGAATTATACACACACACACACACACACACACACACACACACACACACACACATATATATAATTAAAAACTATATTTTATATTTATATTATATGTAATTTAGAATATAATTATATATTCTATATAACTATATATAATATTTATATTACATATATAATTTAGAATATATATATTTAATATAATATTTATAACATAAGAAGACACTGAAAGCTGCAGAGAGGAAAGCAGTCTGACTAGGAACCCCTGGATCCAAGCAACAACGATTAGTTCCTTTAGTGTCCTTTATTTTTGCATCCTAGACTAGATGTCAAACAGTTGAACAACCTTAAAACACCAATGGGTATGAAAAATGGCTTCAGGAAAGGACTTCTTTCTGCAGCCATAGGCTAATAAAGAAATACCAAGCAAGCCAGACAATTTCAGGTAATACCCTCTCTACTCCAGCCAGGAACTACAGAACAAAACAAAACAACAAAAGTGCACCACAGTCCTTCTCCCACCGAGGGTGAGTGGAGAGTATAGATTTCTACTCTTGGTCAACTATGAGGAAAACCTACAATGCCTTCTTGGAGTGGTGACAGAGAGAGCTAAAAAGACAACTGGAACGCTCATCCTACCAAATGGGAGAGACCCATCCCCATGAAGAGTTGGTGACCACTCCAGAAGCGGGACTTCTGCTGTACAGGTAGATAAAAAAGCATTCCTCTGTGCACACACTGGGCTGTTATCAGATTATAAAGAGTTTGGTAGTAATTATCAGAGACATTGAGGTTGCTGGGACTTTCACCTACACAAAGCAGAAATGTGCCACTATTCTTTCTGTCTGTGTGTTTGTGATTTACATGCCACATAAAGAAAGGTTGCCTATAAGCTCTAAACCTGTATTTCATTCTAAAATTTTTCTTACTTGTAGGTCACACATTTAGATGTTCCATCAACTTTTTATGAGTACTATGAAATTAGGTCTCATTTCACTATTTTGTACATAGTATCCTATTATAATACTATTTGTTGAAATAACTACCCCCTGAAGCAAACTGAATGGGCATTCTTATCTGACATTAGTTGAATATATATGTATGGGCTTATCTTTTGACCCAAAATTACATTTCATTGACATATGTTTATTTCTATTCTAGTGTCTTACTTCCTGATTGTTAGAGCTTTGTGCTCAGTTTTGAAATCATAAACTATGATTCTCAAATTCTGTGGTGTGGTAATGTCCATTAGGTTTTCATGTGAGTTTCAGGATTGGTTTATCAATTTTTAAAGAATACAGTATTTTAAAAAATAAAATTTGCATTGAAATTTTAGATGAAGTTGGAGAGTATTATCATCATAAATATCTACTGTGATGAGAGAATATTACAGGCCAACTAGATATCTCCTCCTGGGGACTGTAGGAATAGTAGTTTGACACAAAGTCAAAATATACTATTTCATAATTTCTAAGGTAGGAAATTGAATAGAAAAATCTCAGCTCAGGGCCTCTTCCTATTCTCTTCACAGAATCCACTTGAAGCTCAGGATCTTTCATCTAGAATAGGTGAGTGAAAATCTATGCATATAGTTCCTTTAGTACAGCTCCTTAGGTAGTTTTCATCTTAATTTGAAGACTCACCAGTGAAGTAAGCAAGTTGTTTTCCTTGAACACATCCAACAAAAGTCGATGGGACAGCCTAGAACACACACCTGGGCAGCCCTGTTTAGGAAGAGGAAAAGCAAGAGGCATGGAAAATTCTAGAGATAAACAAGTCATACCTTTTAAGTTGTTGTCTGCTTAGCATGATGAAATCTTATGCTGTACTTTTGTTCCCCCCGGAGGACACAGCATCATCATTTGTCTCATGGCATTCATCTGTCGGTGGCATGATCTATCCCATGGCAGCAAGAAGGCGAGAGGTTGACAATAAAGTCACATATATTTGTGACAATATGCCTTGGTCATTTTCTTGTCACTGAGACACACGAGCCAAAAGCGATACTTTAGAGGAGAGGATTATTTTGCCTCCTTTTTTCAGTGGTGTTAGACCATAGTCAGAAATCCAGTGCAGGAAGGCTGTGACAGAAGCATCTGTGATGATGGAGGGCCACTCAGGTCCTGGTAGCCAAGCAGCACAGAGAGAAGGTACAGGTGTGAAGGGACTGCCCGACCCCCAGGCCCACCTCTCCCACCAGCCCTGCCTCTTAACATGTCAGCCTTACAGCCACACAATGCAATCACTTTCCAGAAGCCCTCCATATTAGCTTATGAGGTCTTTGGTTATATTCTTAACCTAGAGCACAACAATATATATTATTGTACTTTTTAATTTTATAATGAGATATTCACTTCTGTTTATTTTATTATTATTTATTGTCAATCTCTTAAATTGTCTAATTTGTAAATTAAAACCTTATTAGAGGCATAAATAATGTATGAAAGTTTAAGTATTAGCCACAGTTTTGGGCACACACTGAGCATCCTCTACTGCATCTACCAAGGATAAGGATGGACTGTTAGACATTCAGACCGTAACAAAGGAGAATATGTGTTTGTATAGGGACTTGTTAGTGAATATTCATGGCAAGGTTATATCTAAGAAAAGTAATGAAGTAATAAGCCAAATGTCCATTAACCAAAGAATATACTGATTATAATATATGTGAGCAGAGGAAAATTACTCTGCAATAAAAAATGAACTAGTGATATCCCAAGAATATAGTTAAATAAATGAGTGAATGTCAGAAGCCAGTGATAAATGTGTATGTGTTTTAGAGTAACATTTATATAAAACTTTAGAGAATGCAAAATAACCTATATAGACAGGATGAATCCATGGTTGCTTCAAGCAGTAAATTTTGAGAGAAGGGCTTCTATGGGACATTGAAATACTTGGGGGATGCATATGTATTCTCTTGACTGTGATGATTTGACAGTTTTATACATGTGTGAAAGATGATCAAAGTATATTATTATCCAATATAAATCTGTATGATTTACTATATATCAATTATATCTCATAAAGTTTTAAAATTATTAATTCTAGAAAAATAAAAGAATTTTGTGTAAAAATGAAGAAGTGGATTTTTCATGAAAGAACTGATCAAAGGGATTTCAACAGATATTTCAGTACAATATTCAGTGGAGCATAGTTCACAGGGTCATCACTTAGAATACCCAAAAGATGGAAACAGCACAAATGATCACAAACATGGAAAAAAAAAGCACCGTTAAAACACAACTGAAGACTGTAGATTTGTACCACTGGAGGACAATTAAGCAACAGAAGTACTGAAAATGAACACATTCTTTGACCCAGCAATCTCACTCACAAATTTCCTTACTATAAAGAGTTCATAAAAAAAATGTGTATGTACTCCAGGAAAAGAAAAAACGTATAAATAATTTAATACTAAATGTATTGAAACATCATAACATTAATACAAATCACTTTTGGACACTATAATACAAGAGCTGCTTGAAGTGGTGCCCATTAACTTCCAGACATTGAGTAATACAGAGAACTCCTGCTTGGCTAATCTTGGTTACTGAGATTGCTACACATGAATTTTCAATTTCTTCAACAGCAGATAGTGTACTACATAATTCAGCACACCCATATTATGATAAAACCATCTGGTGATAAAATATCATCCCATCTTTCTTTTCCTGAAATGTGTATACTTTTATTTAGTGGAATATTTGTATCTATCTATCTATCTTTCTTAGTATGACAGAGCCACGTCTTGCCTGCAGAAACAGAATTCCATTTGGTCTCTGGTTACAAGTTGAGGCTTTGACTATCCTGTGATGCTTTGATGCTTAAGGGGAAGTGCACACCAGCTAAAGACATCCTGGTTCTTTGAGAACTGAGAAGTAATCAAAGCAGGAGGGAAGGAGATCTTCTTTACTAATCTGCTAGCTTTTCCCACCTGCTATTGTGAGAACGCTCTCCTTACAACTCTATTAACATAACATTTTCATGCACATAGTTCTACCTCTGCCCCCTAAGGCATCTGACACTCCCTCCCAGTGCAGTGTGTCCCCAGCAAACAATGGTTAGCTTGGAGAGGCATGGGTCTCTCAGCTCTCCACGTACTTTGAAATTATGCAAGTCTCTGTTGTCTTTTTCTCATTGATCCTCATCATTCCCCTTTCCAAGCCATCAGAAGCTTATTCACCCTCTGATAATTTTCTTGAAGATATTTGTGGGTTTTTCTATCTTTTTTTCCTTACCTGAATCTGTAAAATCTTTGATATAAGAAATATGAAACATTCTCTAAACGCTTCACTTTTATACTGTGAAAATTAACTTACACATTAATGTTAGCTGACTGACCTTGGATATTGGTTACAGCATCCAACACTCAGGATTTTTGAATGCCCAAGATAACTTCTCATTTTAGTTAGAAAGGCTCTAAAACCCCCATTAAAAATAAAATCCTTCAGCCCAAAATCTTTCAAGAGTGTTTCATGTAGTTTTCTTTCCCTCAAGACAGTTAAAATCTAACTGCCAAGACAAGACCAATTCATATGAATCAAGAGCTAATGATTTATTTAAGATCATTTATGAACTTATTTCTGAGATTCAGATATTAAAAGATAACCTGTCAAGGGAGGGAATACTAAATGTGATCAATGGGATCAAAGAAAAATTTTCCAGATAGCAACACAGGAGTTTGGTGTAAAAGTACAGGTACTGGTGCAAAGTATACAGATGTGGGAAAAGATTACTAAAATGTAAAACATTGATAAGTAGTTTGCAGAGTTCATTTGACAGCAAGGATTTTGGGCTTCTCTGACAGAGAAGTAAGTGGGCATATGCAAGAGCAGTTCTGAGAAAAGCTGAGAGGAGTCCACTTAATGCGGAGCCTTTCCATTTCTTGTACTCATTCTCTAAGGTTAACTGATTTGAAAACCAAGGTAAACATGCTGTACTAAGTACATCATGTCTCTCACAACATTTTTCTGTGCTTTAAGGCAGTAGTAAGTGAAGAGAACGTAGGAAACAGGTGATTCTTGTGAAGATCACTTTTACACTGTTGTTATGTAACTGTCTCACTGTAGGTAGGAGGAAGGAAATAGCACTCTAGATTTGTATTCTAATGTTTTTGTCTTTAAATATCACTGATAACAAATGGCTGGTGATATAAAAATGTCAGGCAAATGGCTGGAGATAAAGTATCAAGACATAAATTTCCAATCATTCTGCAGTCTCCTTCCCTCTCTGGAATAACTTTCCATGGTGCATTATGCTGAATGCCAGGAATTGGACAAGACTCTTGGGCAGGTTCAGCTTTAGCACAAGTTTGGCATTGTTGGCAGACTGAAGCACAGACTGAGGCTAATTTGGGGCTATGGCAATATCAGCTCAGGAGCTGATGTACTGCAGTCTTTCCCTCACAGGTGGCACTGTAATGTCATGTTACTCACGTGTATACAAGAGTTTGGGGGATGATACTGTATGGTTGAGGCAACTCCCAAGATCCACTTGGTCCTAAGTTGGCTCCCTCTTGTCCTACCCAAGGCTGCTCTTTTGAGATGGGGGAGGCTGTTCATCCATGATACTCAACATAACCCTATGAGGCAGCACAGGCAAAGCTTCCAGGCTTTCTTTCAAGTCCTATTCATCCCAAATGGATCCTTCAAACACCAGTTTTCCAGTTTCATTTGTCTTGCAGTTCCCAGTGAAGCCTTTTAGCTTTTGATGTCCCTTGTAGTGAATACTTGCAAATTTTTTTGGCTGCCAGATGACAGTCAGAAGTTGAAGGTTGCATGTGTGTTTAATCTGTCTTCCTTCAAAGGTCAGGAGATCAGGTTCCTTACATAATGCTCCATAGACATGTATAGTGGCAAAGGCATTTCAGAAATCTGTGTAGATGTTTACTGTTTTATCCTTTGCTCAGTTGAGAGGTTGTATAAGGGCCCAGAGCACAGTGCCTTGAGCAGACTAGTTTGCAGATAAAGGCCCAGAGAGGAGCACCATTTTGAAGTTAAGTACAGTCTATCCACACTGATGGATCCCATTTTGAACTGAGCTAATCTCACCTGTGAGTAGGGTGTACTCAGAATCAGGCAAGGGTTACACTTGCAAACACAAACTGCTAGAGAAAAGTTTATCGGTCATAGCTAGGCAGTGGAGGTCTGGAAGGCCCAGCTCAATAGGCAAGTAGGTGGCTGGTTGTACAGATTTTGTCAATTGGAAGGTTAGTCAGTATCACTTGCTAGTGGTGCTGGAAGGAGTATGTGATCACTTGGAAGGAGTATCCCTGGGTATTGATGACTCAGCCGTTTGAGAGCTGCTGATGTTTCTGAGTTTTAAGAAGCTCTAAAACAGTATGTGGCACCCGAACTATTGGATTTTGTCACAAAGTCAGTTTATCAGCTCCTTTAAGTAAGAGGAGTGTTGCTGCTAGTGCTCCTAGGCAGCAAGGCCAACCCTTTGCTGTACGATCTAAGTTCTTTCACAGACATGTAAAAGGCCTTTCCCTGAGTCAAATGCCTATTGCTGCATCTCTACTTGTCCACAAACAAGTTGAAGGGTCAGCTTACCTCAGGAATACTGAGGGCTGGCACCAAGGATAAAACTCATTTAATGGCCTGAAAGGACTCAGTCCAATCTGGGGTCCAGTCTAGAAGACCTTGTTTATCTTTGTCTGCCATTGTAAGTCATATAAGGGTTTTTCCTTTTCAGAAAGTTGTGGAATCCAGATGCCACAGAATCCTTCAGTTCCCCAAAACTCACTAAGTTGTTTCTTGTTCTCAGGCTTGAGAAAGCAGCACATGATCTCTTTTCTTTTAGGGCCTACTTCCCAGAGTCTCTTTGCTAAGTCAAAGCCTAGATATTGCACTTTAAGATTGCATATTTAGGTCCTTTTTCCAGGAAACTATCTCTCTCTCTCTCTCTATGTATATTTTTTTCTATATATAGATCTATATATAGAAATAGATAGATAGATAGATAGATAGATGTATATATGTATGTATATCATAGCTAATAGTTGGCAGAGGAACTTTGAGTTCCTTTCCAATAGTCTGATTTCTCAGGGCTACACAATAGCAAGTCATCTACATATGAACGGAATTGTTGTAATCAGTCCGGTGGAATTGGGCCAAATTGGCAGGTAGAGCTTCCCTGGAAACAATAGGAGAACTTTAAAAAAATTGGGGCAAGTGCATCCAGGTGAGTTGGCCCTCTTGCCTTATTTCAGAATTTTCCCATTGGAAGACAGAAAGAGACTGACTGGCTGGTGAAACCACAACAGAAGATGGTATCTTTCAGGTCCAGACAGGTGAACCTGGCAATATATAGGGGAAGCAGTCCTAGAAGGGTATGTAGATTTGTAACAATATAATACAGAGTAACGATGGCTGCATTGATGACATGGAGATCTTGTACAGGTCTATTGTTTGGCTTGGGTTTCTTTACTGGAAAAAACAGCATGTTCCAAGGTGACTGACACTCTGTCAGGTTTCCAAACTGTTTCAGACAAGAAATTTGAGGTCCGATGCTTGTTTGTACCTCTTTTGATATTGGATACTATTTGATGGTGACAAGAGTGCCTGTTGGGCAGAGTTCGGTCATTAACGGGACATAGTTTATTGTCAGTCCAGGGGTGAAACTTTGGGCCAGACTCTTGTAGAAAGGGACTTCAAGACCTCAGGGTTCTGTATCTCAGACTTGGATAGATGTCATTTGTCTTGGGAAACAGTCTATTAGGGCCAGTTTGGGGATAGAAGACAGGCAGCACACAGACTATGTCCTCCACCCTCAGGCCTGATAGGCTACTTGATGGCAAGTTGAGTAATCCTTCTTTTGTCCTTGGGGGGACTTCAAGAAATCTCAAGGGTGAATCTTCCCATTAGGACCAAGAGTCCAAACACCAAAAGGCACTCAGGACTTAGAGGCAGAAAGCAAACTTTATTTATATAGACAGGCCTGGGTTGGATAATTCCTCAGAATACCAGGCAAATTGTCTTTTTTTACTGGAACTTCTATAAGGCTTGGAAACAGGAACTAAGTATAGAAACAGAGCAAGCAGTTGATTAGTTTCATAGTATATCATCATTACTGATTGGTTATAGAAAGTTCAAACTCAGAGTAAGAATACATCAGTTCAGCTCCAGGGCAGCTGTATAAAGGAGACAAATATTTGGAGTATGCATTATTCAGGTCAGAGTATGGCAAAGAGGAACAGATAAGGGGGACAGATACCTGAAGTGGACATAAGATGTTCAGGGATGGATGGCCAAGGAAGAATTTTCTTAGGCTGAAAAAAAAAAAAAAACTGCTCTTGGCCAACATTATCCTGGAATTTTTCTCCATCTATATTTGTCTCAGCAGCAGCAGGTCACAGTGACCCTGGCAGTCAAAGAAGAGTAAGCTATCCTTGTGCCAGTCCTCACCACCAGCACCAAGGTTCTGTGAAGCGCCTGATGACCTTAGACTAGGGTTGTATCAGAGATGCACTATATAGATTGCATTCAAAGATAGATTCAATTGCCATTCAATGTAGATAGCAAGGTACATTCTAGGTAGCATAATCAGGTTAGGTAGGGAGGGAGCTATGTTCTTGGAAGTATTAACAGGTTACTTAGGGAGTTATGCTCTTGGCAGGGCTGGTAAGAAAATACGTGTTTATAGCCATCATTAATTACAGAGTACATAACTTTGGAGTTATTAGCTTCAATTTCAGATTAGCCCATACCACACTGTCTCTTTCCAACAGTCCCCTACAAATTCCTAGAGAATACTGTGATAATTGTTCCACTTGCCTCAGGCAGGGATCACTAGAGGAATCATTATTGGGAAGGAGATACATATGGAAGAGGCTAGTGCAGTGGTTGAAAATGATACCAGAAGGAGAAGGTGGGTTAGAAGTCTGAGAAAATAAAGATGTAAATGAGTCCTAGAACTGTATGTTATATATTGTGAAATAGAAAATGCTCAATGTAAAATAGGAAGAAGGGGGAAAATGTTGAGATTGTAACAAAAAAAGTAAGGAAACAAATTTTATGCATATGGGGGGCAGTAGGATGGGGAGGGCTATGGGAAAAAATGAGAATTAAGTTGTGTCTTATGCTGGTACAAATCCCCATTATGGAGTGCAATCATGATGTGTATATGTAATGTATCAATAAAGATTAAAAAATTTTTTTAAAAAAAGAAATCTTAAGAGAGAAGAATCGCCCCATTTTACTCTGGTATAAAGTCATCTTATTTCTATAATTGAATATTTCATCTGTATTTAATGAAAAAGACATCTCCATAAGTTGCAGTCTTTGATGGGACAAGTTATCCAGTCAAGAGAATAGACCATTGCTTTATTTCTTCAGAGCTCAGGACTTCCAAGGTAAGAGTCTCTTTTCAGTTACACTATCTCTTTTGATCTATCTTCAGTGTGGCTGCTTCCCAGGAACCCTACTAACATCATCTTATTATATCCCTGGGATGAGACAAATTCATAATTGATTCTGTGTATCATAGTAAGGATAGTCCATATTTTTCAGAGTGAAGTTTCTTTTTCAAAGAGGAAAGAGCATAAATCCACTTCCAAAATTTCAATTGTTAGTAATATATTGGTGAATCCTAAATCTACTTCTGTATTTCACAGTCTAACTCATATACTTCAAACTATATAATTCACAACTAGAAAAATTATCTTCCTCTAGAGTAAACATAAATCAAAACCTCAAAATGTTATTTTTCCTAGGAAACAGTGTCAGAGAATTGAAACACTGTTCACATTTTCACTTGGTCCATACATTAAGATCGTCACTGGTTCCTCTGTGGTCATTCCTGAGTTTACTGTCTTTTGTCAGTTTGTACCGACTCTCAATTCGTCACTGTTATCTTACCATAATGATTAATATTGTGTCTCATAATCTCATGGTTTAGGATTAACATTAGCTAAGCAGAAAGTTTGGGCTTTGAGATAAACAAATCACTGAATCAGTGTCATGAATGCTACAAGGTGTGTGGAGTTATTCCAAAATTGGAAGTACTCAGCTAATGAGGACTCCAAAAGTTCACAAAAATGACCTTTGGAAACACTTTGTATTCCAAAATTAAAATATGTATTTCTTATGTTCCAGGTACTATGACAAACACAGAGACACAGGTTTAATCACAGTGGATCTCCTGATCTTATGTAGCACATGTGTTCACAGGCACAAACTGTCTAATCTACACTGGAAACTAATATTCATCTACTCCTGTCCAAAAGAAAAGTCTTAAATCCCTGCCCAAAACCCAACCATCCACACATACCAAATCTGATCCAGTCAGAAATGGCAGGTCCATCTTTTCTGTTATTAAGAACATAAATAAGGGCATCATCCTTGACTTTCTTCCCCTGACAGTCCACACTCCAGTTTATCAGCAGACCCTGCTTTTTCAACCTACAAAAAGGCACCCAGACCAGGACCACTGCTTATGTTCTTGACTCCTTCCATTGCTGCAGTAACATCATTTGTTAGCACTCAGTGTTTCATCAGAAAACCATACCCCTAATAGTCTGTTAGGGATACAATATTCTTAGACAGGGATACAATATTCTCAGACATATTCCTGCCATAGAGAAAGATAAAAAGAGGTAGAGAGAATATCAAAGGAGTACAATGAATTGAGTAAAAATGGGAGATCTAACGTTGGGATACTAAGATCTATCTAATTTTAAGAAATTGGAAAATAAGGGCCGGGGTTTTAGCTCAGTGGTTCCAGTGCCCGTCTTGTTAGTACAAGGATCTGGGTTCATCCCCTGTAACCACATACAACAATGATGAACGTGAAGACTCACATCCACCAGCAATCAGTATCACATACCACAATGTTGGTGTGGTGGCTCAGTCCTGTAATCCTAGCACTTAGGAGGCAGAGTCAGGAAGATTGATGTGAGTTCAAGGCTGAGCTCAGGGCCAGCCTGAACTACAAAGTGAGACTTTGTCTCAAAAAAAATGAAGAATAAGGAGAAATTAATAAAAAAAAAGTAAGCCAAGAAAACCGAAGAGCAGTTTCCAAATGAGTAGCAGGAAACTGAAGGAAAGGGTGTAATGTACTGGAAGCCAAAAGTACACTTCAAATGGAAAACAATTGTAGAAAAAGTTGTCAACCGAATAAATATGAGGATGACAATAAGATTTAACAACATAGAGACAACTCATGGCCTTTAAAAACAGGCTGAAATGAGTGATAGAAATAAACTTGAGATGGGAGGAGATTTAAGTGATAATAACATGACAATAATGGTGATTGAAATTACAATAATGTCTTCATGATGTTTATTCCATGGTACATAAAAATGAAGCTATAGCTAGACAGGTAAGGGGGACCCACAATGGGTTTTCTTAGAGAGAGATGGTATGATGAATGTTGGTGGAAAAGATGGTAAAAGGGAACAGGAACAGATTGCTGATACAAAATAGCAGCAAAGAAGGAAGAGCTAGAGGCCTTGGACACAACTCAATGGGTCTCACAGCTGCCTCATAAGTGCAAGACCCTGAGTTCATTCCCTGGTACTGAAGAAAAAAAAAAAAGAACAACTAGAGAAAACTGTTCCTGTAGAGGTGAGGTAGCAGAGGCCATGGTGTCTTGGATGGATATCCACCAAACATCTTCAACTGAAGATTGGATACCAACTTATGGAGACATTGGGACTACAATAGGTGGAACCTTTAATATGTAGAGCCTAGCAGAAAGCAGTTTGGTCCCTGTGACTATAGAGATCACCTCTGAAGAGGATTCAGACCCTTCTTCCCTTTTATCTTCTTTGGTCCACAGGAGAGGATCAGATCTGTTTGACTCTTAGCTATGAAATTCTGTCTCGTCATAAACCCAAAAGGAGTAGAGTCACTACAGAATGAAATATATGAAACCATGAACCAAAATTCATGTGCTTCCTCTTCCATAATTTGATTATCTCAGCTATTTTGTCACAATAACTTGACTGAGTATCTAGGTCAAGGTGTCAGTCTTGGGTAAAAGTACATAAAATTTGCTGGTGATAGAGAAAAGACAGCACCAATGAGGGAAGACTGTAGGGGAAGGAAAGTTTCCTCCTAATGTAAATTAATAAGGACAATGCCTAAAGTGATGAGCTGAGAAGGAATGATGGCTTTACCTGGGGAGAGAAGTATGTTTTACCAAAGCTGGAACTGGAGGTAAAGAGGGATTCTAGAACTTTCAATGAAAATTTTCTTTTAAGACTAAAGAATTAGTGGCAGTGTGAGAACCCAAGTGGGCATGAAAAGGTGCCAGCCATGTAAGTGAAGCTAGTAATCTTGGCAATGGACACAGACTGTGTACAGAAAGCTTTGAGAACATAAATCTTGGAAAAGATTGCATGAAAAAACTTTATGTGGGCCATTTTGGAGTGAACAGAAGGTATTTGGAATTAGTGAGACAAGAAGGGTGTCTCAAGTAGACAGAATGCAATTGTGATCTGACAGGTAATGTACCTCAGGAAGAGACAGGTATGCCACATTCTGCAAATGTGTCACCAAGGTGCCAATAGCTAAATGAATGCATTTATTTATTTATTCATTAAAATGTAATATTTTAATGCTACAATATGAGGAAATGATTCTTGTTTCCTAAAGACATCTACAATCAATCATCATCAATTCAACCAGCAATAATTTGTGGCAGGGATTGCTTCCTCTGATAGAAACTCACTGTTTAGTGCAATGTACACACTACCATCCAAGGGCAGAAGCCCCAGTGGAGAAAAAAAATGGCTGTGTTTCTCATTTTAATGGTGATTCTGTGCTTAAATGATGGAGAACCAGAACCTACTTACTCCCCAGGACACAGACATAAGGCCTAACCTTGCTGATCCAGAACTCTCCAGGAGTTCCCTAAACTCTTCCAAAGATCAAGAGAGACCTTGTGATAGGTTTATCTGTCTAGGCTTATAGGAGCTGGTCAGACAGCCACAATCATAGAGACCAGTGGAAGACCTAGAATGAATAAAACTGACTCAAAAAGTCATGGTGGCATCGGGTGGGAGGCTGGGTTGCTGTGCATCCATCTTGGTTTGGGATACACCAGGCTGTCCCACAGTTTCCTACAGGATTCTACCCACTACTATTTAATTATCATTTTTCCCATTCCCTTGTGCTACCTACAACACCCTGCCTCCTATATGTATAAGCTTTGCTTCATAAGGAAAAGGGAAAAGAAGGAGTAGGAATAAATAAAGGAAGGAGAGAAAAAATATGGTACAAAGGAAACTAAGATAGGTCAATCAAGTGAAAAGATTAATGACAATTTTTGTAGGTATGAAGTATATTAAAATGTAATTACTTAGAAAACTATACTGAGAGAGAGAATCCTGCTAGTTCTCTTGATAACCTCAGATCAGCTTTTCTATTGTCTGCTTCCAAAGTTCTTGGCTTTTTAATGGAGATTTTTTTTCGTGTAACCCTACCTCAGGTCTCTTGATCTTGGGGATGAGTTTAGGACAGATTTTTTTAATTGAAATTTTTATTGGTACATTACACATACATATAATGATTGCACTCAACAATGAGAATTTGTACCAGTATATGACACAACTTAATTCTCATTTTTTCCTATAGCCTTACCCACCCTACCACCCCCACCCCTATGTACATAAACTTTGTTTCTTTTCTTTTTTGTTATAATCTCATTATTTTCCCCCTTCACCCCATTTCTCTTTGAATACTTTCTATTTCACAATATATAACATACATTCTAGAACTCATTTATATCCTTATTTTGTCATACCAGAGAGAAGATGCAATATTTACACACTCATGACCTATTTATTTCACTTACGGGGATGTCCTCATCTCTTAGGACAGATTTTGATACCAGAGAAGTGGGGTGTTGCTGATCACATGATCCAGAAGCCTTTGAACTGGCTTTGGGAAGAATTTGGAGTGATTTGAGAAGCTAGCTGAAGAGACAGCTCTGCAATATTGTAAGCTGATCTTGATGGGAGATTCTGGTCAAACTTCAGAAAATTGTCAAAAGTGCATCCAATAAAGACCAGACTCAAGAGATTATTACTGCACTGACAACTGAATTCCAGGACCATGTATGTTATGTTTCAGCAAAGAATTTGAATTTTTCCCATGTTTCAAAATATTGAAAACATCTGAGAATAAGAGCAGCACACTAAGCTGAGAGAAGAAATATTAAAGCAGTTTAATTTTGAAGTTGTGACAAGAAAACTGTTAGGGGATTTTAGCCAAATGTATATTTAATATCAAGAGCAAATCATCCAGTAGAATGATTTAACAACTCTTGAGTTTGGCCAGAAAGAAAATTCAGTAAAGTTGTGTCCTGCAAAGATGTAAGAGGGGAGTACTTGGGAGCTGAAAAAATTGCAATTAAAAAACCAACGACTTTAGAAGCAGACAATAGAAAAGCTGATCTGAGGTTTTCAACAGAAGCAGCGGGATTCTATCTCTCTGTATAAATAGTTTTCTAAGTAACTAAATTTTAATGTATTTCATACCTACAAAAATTATCCTTAATATTTTCATGGATAGAAAACAGAAATAAGTCTTTTGAAAATGGTAAGGGGATCCAGTGATAGAAGGAATAAAGAGAGGAAGTAAAAAGAATCTAGAGGTATTACGTAACTATAGCTAAGTACTCATAATGAGTCAAACAATTATATACTGAAAACATGTACATACAAATTTTTAAAAATAAAATATTTTTATTATGTTCAAGTATTAGATGTTAAGAACGTAGTATATGTAAAGATAGATTTACATAATAGTATTTAAAATATGAAGAGGGCTCACTTAAACTCATCCTGCATCTCTTCTTCACAAAATATTTATCTGCCTTCTTGGCTGGTAGTTAAAAGTGTTAAATACAAAAGCAGCATTGGGAAGTCATTAAATAAATTTATTTCAAGGAAGGACAATATGTGATAGAGTCCTATAAAAAGAAAATAAAATTTTTAAAAAGTAAACATTCAAAATATAACTTTGATGCATGCTAATTCTTGTATCTCTCTGTACTTATAAAACCATTTTATGATACCAAAAAATACCAAACCTGGTCAAACTTACTAGTATTTCCTTCTGTCCTGTTTACAAGAGAAAAGGAACATAGGATTTTAAAAGTCCACCAAAATAATCTGAATTCTATTCTTCTCCCTGAAGCATGACTTCTACTTGAGAGTGTCACTAACAAGTTGGATACACTTGCCTAGCCATGTCAGACCTATATTCACTTGTGCACACACACACACACACACACACACACACACACACACACACACATCATAAAACTTCTTGTATAAGCGAAACTAATTACAGAGCAAGATGCCTCTACCAGCTGTAGCAGCAAGTCTATTTATGGACACTCTTCCTTAGAGAGTATCTTATAACACAATGAGACTGCCAGCCATGCAAGAAAATTACTCACAGAAGTTGTTTGGGCACAGACTGGAGTACAGATGACGTGATTGCCAAACTCACTAGTTACTGCTTATAGCTGTGAATATTTAAAAAACTATTGCAAAGATTGTGCTTAAAAAATGACTAAGAAGTCAGTAAGTAGATAGTTGGGGTTGACAGAGTCAATTTCATTAGCTTGGGAGCAACTGTGGGGATTTGTTAAACACACTTTTGGGTGTGTCTGGTTGAATCTTTGAGTTGTGACCTTGAGCACTATACTTGGCCCCTTCATCCTGTCCTCTCTGGTACTTTTTCTTTACTCTGTTTTTTGGTCACAGGAACTAAGCATCTATGTTCTTCAATGTTCTTGTTCTGGGATGTTTCTTCCTTGGAAGCCCACAAACATGGAATCAGTCACCCCAAGCTATGAAACAATTAAGATTTTCCTTAAATTACTGTGATTGGCTACTGTTTCTCAGTAAATACAAAACAGCCTAATACAGTGAGTATTACTGGTCTCTAGAAAAGTTTCAGTGATGCCTAAAGATTATAAGTAGACTAGGAAAAGAATTACAATACCCATTAATTAAGAAGTTAAACTAGAATGCATATTCTCCTTAGGAAATAACTATTATTTATTTTGTTTAGTATTCTAGTAACTATCACATTCTTTTCCCCTTGTTATTTACCCCACCTCTCTTTCCTTTTAAATATTTTCTATTTCTTAATGTCAACTATACATACTACAACTCATTTATAACTTTATTTTCTCATACAAGAGACAAGATATGATATTTACACATCTGTGACCTATTGATTTCACTAATGAGGATGTCCCCAAGGTACACAAATTTGAGTACGAATGATTCAATTGTATCAATTTTAATGGCAGAATAATATTCCATTCTATAAAAGAACCATATCTTCTTCATCTAGTCTCCAATTGATGGACATTTGGGTTGTTTGCAAGATTTAGCTATCACAAATTGGGCTGCTATAAAGAGGAGTGCACATGTGTCGCTGTGATATGAATCTTTTAACTCTTTTGTGTATATATCTAGCAGAGCAATGATCAGGTCAAATGGGACCTCCAGTCCTAGCTTTTTGAGGAATCTCCACACTGATTTTCACAGATGTTGTATAAGTCTATATTCCCACCAACAGTGGAGAAGGGTTCCTTTTTCTCCATACTTCATCAACATTTGTTGCTGGCTAATTCTGAGATAGCAACCATTCTTTGTGGAGTGAAATGAAATCTTAGTGTTGTTTTCATCTGCGTTTCTCAAATGACCAGTGCTATTGAGCATTTCTTTATATATTTGTTAACTGCTCTTACTTCTTCCTCTGAAAAGAATCTGTTCATTTCAGATGCCCATTTTTGAATTAGGTCTTTAAATTTGGGTGAGCTGATTTTTTTATAGCTCTTTATGTATTCTAAATAGTAGCCTTTTGTCTGAGAAACAGCTGGTAAAAATTCTTTCCCACATTGTTGGTTGCCTTTTTGCTCTGTTGGTGGTTTCCTCTGCTGTGAAGAAGCTTGTTAATGAGATCCCATTTGTTGATTTCTTTTGCCATTTCTTGTGCTATACAGGTTTTGTTCATGAAGTCTTTCCCTAATGTCTTCAAGAGTTTTACCTAACCTGTTTTGCAGCAGGTTTAGTGTTTCTGTTTTAATTTTTATGTCTCTTATCCATTTTGATTTTAGGGTGGTACATGTGAAAGAGATAGGTTTAACTTCAGTCTTTGGCAATTTAAAGCCATTTTTCCAGCACCATTTATTAAAGAGGTTGAGAAAAATTCACAGCTGTGAAGACCTACATCCAGGAAACAGAGAAAACTCCAATAACAATTTAATTCTGAAACTAAAGTGACTAGAGAAAGAGGAGCAACATAAACCCAAAGATCATACCAGGCAAGAAATTATAAGGATCACAGGAGATATTAATTCAATGGAGACTAAGAGAAAGATACAAAAAAATCAATTAAATCAAACAGTTGGTTCTCTGAAAGGATAAACAAAATTGAGAGACCCTTATCCAACATTATCTAACAAAGGAAGGGAAAGGCTCACATCTATACTAGTAGAAATTAAAAGGGGATGGGCCACGGATTTACCTCAGTGGTTACAGTGCCTGTCTTACAAGCTCAGGGACCCGGGTTCGATGCTCGGTAACCACATACAATACTGGGCATGGAGACTCACCCCAGCAGCAACCAGTACCACATACCACAGTGCCAGGCATGGTGGCTCACGCCTGTAATTCCAGAACTTGGGAGGCAGAGGCAGGAGGATTGCTATGATGTGCGTTTGAGGCTGTGCTCAGGGCCAGCCTGAACTACAAAGCAAGACCCTGTCTCAAAAAACCTAAAAAAAAAAAAAAAAATGAAAAGGGGAAATTACCACCAACCCAACCCAGAGGAATTCCAGAGGATAATAAGCATCTACTTTGAAAATCTGTATTTCAATAAAATGGAAAATACCAAAGAAATGGATAGATTTCTAGGTACATATGAATGTCCAAAGCTGAATGAAGAAGATATAGAAATTTTAAATACCCCAATACCAATCTGTGAAATTGAAAATATAATAATAAAAAAAAAACCTACCAACCAAGTAAAATTCTGGTCCTGAAGTTTTTACTGCTGAATTCTGCAAAGCTTTTTTTTTTTTTT